>JAPPVO010000059.1:166768646-166790079 GCA_030407325.1 Camellia japonica | reverse complement strand
CAACAAGGTGTGGTTCAAAAACCACACCAAAAGGAGAACGTTAAGCGGTCCCGAGACAAGGCGCGCGGCCGAAGGCTCCAAAAACCAGAAACTAGTCTCCAAACGGGAAAAGTGGCCTATGACCACAAAAAGTGGTCTACGACCACAAAGAGATGGTCTACAAGACCACTCCCTCCCTCCAGGGAAGAGAAACAAGGTTCGGTCCACAAACCGAGCCAAAGCACAAAGAGTTCAAAGGCCCGGAGGCAAGGCTCTTAGCCAAAACTCTAGAAACTCGAAACGAGCTCAACATGCACCATCACTGAGCGCTCAATCGATGACGTCTGAGTCTTAAGGTCGGTCAAAAATGGGGTGTCTACAGACAAATTTCTCCTGTCTAACGATGGGATTTTTGTTAGGAAGGGCTACATGTATCAAGGAATGTTCAAACTTAATGTTATCAATAATACATTTGTTTCTGCTTATATTATTGATTCTCTTTCTTTATGGCATGCTCGTTTAGGTCATGTTAATACTAGAAAAATGCATGATATGGTCAATTTAGATTTAATTCCGAAGTATGATATTGACATGTTTGAAAAATGCAAATTTTGTGTGCAATCTAAAATTACTCGCATTTCATGTCCTAAAGTATATAGAACTACATCTCTGCTTCAACTTGTGCATAGTGATATATGTGACATACATAGTACCCCCACTAGAGGTGGTAAGAAATATTTTGTAACATTCATTGATGATTTTTCTAAGTACTATCATATCTATCTTTTGCATTCAAAAGATGAGGTGCTTGATAAATTCAAGATTTTTAAGACAGAAGTAGAAAATCAGTGTAATGTCAAAATAAAGAGACTTAGGTCTGATAGAGGCGGTAAATACTATTTTCCACAATATTGTGAAAATGTTGGTATTATTCATGAGAAGTCTGCACCCTACACACCACAGCAAAATGGAGTAGCTGACATACAAAATAGGACATTAACAGATATGATTAATGCTATGCTTTCTTACTCCGATTTAAGTTTTGATTTTTGGGGTGAAACCTTGTTCATTGCCTATAACATACTCAATAGAATTGCTCTCAAGGGAATAAATGTTATTCCTTATGAACTTTCAAAAAACAAGAAACCTAATCTAGGTTACTTGAAAACATGGGGCTGTAAAGCAATAGTTAGATTGCTTGAACCTAAAAGGAAGAAATTAGGTGAAAAAGAAATTGAATGCATATTCCTTGGCTATGTTATACATAGCAAAGCATATAGATTTCTAGTAATAGAGCCCAATGGTTTAGTAGAAATATATACCGTCATTGAATCATGTGATGTGGTATTTTATGAGAATCATTTCACAACCATTCCAAAGTTGGATTCTTATTAAGGAAATGAATCAACTCCTTTGATGTCTATAGAGGAAAGTGAACGAAATGAACCCATTGAGCCTATTGAGCCTAATGAACCTAATGAGCCTATTGAGCTAAGGAGTAAGAGGGCTAAGACTGAGAAGTCATTTGGCCCTGACTTCATTGTTTAACTTGTAGAAGGAGCTAGGAAAGCTTATTGTAAACAAACAATAATTTCTTTGAATATGGATTCAGTTCTATTAACCTTTGAGGAGGCTATGAAGTCTCAAGATGTTTTTTGGAAAAAAGTAATAAATGATGAGATGGATTTTATCATGGTAACAATACTTGGATACTTGCTGATTTGCTACATGAATCCAAACCAATTAGTTTTAAATGGATTTTCAAAAGGAAAATGAAAGTTGATGGAACAATTGACAAGTTCAAAGCAAGATTAGTTGCCAAGGGCTTTACTCAAAAAGAGAGTATCAATTATTTTGATACATATGCTCCAGTGGCTAGAATTGCCACCATTCGAGTATTGGTTACCTTAGCCTTAATCTACAAGCTTGAAATCTATCAAATGGATGTTAAGACCACATTCCTAAATGGAGAGTTAGATAAGCAAATCAACATGCAACAACCGGAAGGATTTGTTGTACATGGTTAAGAACACAAAGTGTGTAAGCTCATTAAGTCACTATATGGACTGAAACTAGCTCCAAAACAGTGGCATAAGAAATTTGACAAAGTAATAATGTCAAATGGTTTTAAGATACATGAATTTGATAAGTGTGTGTACAATAAGTTTACTGGCAATAGAGGTGTAATCATATGCCTGTATGTATATGACATGCTTATTTTTGGTGCTGACAATGATGCCATTGAAAGTACTAGAAGTTTCTTGTCATCTATCTGTAGTATGAAAGACATGGGCTTGGTTGATGTAATTTTGGATATTAAGATTAAACAAGAGGACAATAATTTGATTCTTACCCAGTCGCACTATATTGAGAAAATTCTTAAGAAATTTAATTAATATAATTGTACACCCATGTCTACACCTTTTGATTCATATTTGAAATTGTATCCTAATACTAGAAGAGCTGTTGAACAACTAGAATACTCAAGAGTAATAGGTAGCCTGATGTATACCATAACTTGCACTAGATCTAATATTGCATTTGTAATGGGAAAACTTAGTAGATACACTAGTAATCCCAGTAGTGTGCATTGGCATGTTATTAACTAAGTACTTAGGTACTTGAGGAAAACAATAAACTATGGAATAGCCTATAATGGCTATCCAGTAGTGCTAGAAGGATTCACAAATGCTAGTTGGATAATTGACCGTGAAGATCACTCGTCCACAAGTGGTTGGATTTTTACTCTTGGAGAATGAGCTATCTCCTAGGGTTCTAAGAAGCAAACATGTATAACAGACTCAACCATGGCATTTGAGTTTGTAGCATTGACTTCTTATAGCAAAAAGACAAAGTGGCTAATGAATCTCTTGTTACAGATTAAGTTATGGCCAAAACTTATGCCACCAATATCTTTGCATTGTGATAGTGAAGCAACTCTACTACGAGCCTATAGCCATGTCTATAATGGAAAGTCCAGGTACATAGGATTGAGACATAGTTGTGTCAAGCAATTAATCACAAAAGAGTTGATTACCATTGGTTATGTAAAGTCAAGTGAAAACTTGGTTGACCCCTTAACAAAGGGACTTGCAAGGGATTTGGTGTGGAAAACATCAAAGGGGATAGGTCTTAAGCCCACTTAACATAATCACTCCTGGTGGAAACTCGACTGAACACTTGAAAAAACATCAAGTCTTGAGTTCAATGAGCTCAAGTACACCATATGTCGTGATTGCAAGATTTAGTTTTATTTCATTTTCATCGCAAGGTTGAAGTGTTTGGTACCTGTAATGTGAAAAGAAAATGATGAGTTAGCGAACTGTTAATAAGCTTACAATTAGATCGTTAGGGTACTATAAATTATAAGGGTACTCTCAGTAAGCTTACCTATGTGAGTGTAAGAGGTGGTGCCGCTTCCTATGAGTCCAGGGGCTTGACTCTAGAGCGCTTATGAAATAGGATATAAACACAAAGCCAATCCATGTGTCGGTTCATTTGAATACTTGAGATAACTTGTATTGTGCGTGAGATACATCTCATTAGCCATATAAGATCACTAGTTCAAAGACAAGTCTACAATGCCATCTTGACTAACTTTGAGATGTCTTCACTACGTGAATGATTTAAATCATAAGATATCTTCACCTATGCATAAGGCTGCCAAGTGAACCAAAAATCATCATCTGGTATTTTGAAAATGATGGGAGAATGTTGCAAAATTTTCAAAATGATTTTCAAAATTTATAATTTAGCTTTTGGGTGTTTTCAAAACCTTCCTTATTTTTCTTTGGAAAGCTTGAAATAAGCTTGGGGACTTTGTCCAACATTGGAAAGAAAGGAAAACATGGAGCACTTTATAAAGTGCTACATGGAATATTCCTTTGAATATTGAATTGTGGAATGGATGCTAGTGTCCATGCACTCACACTGCAAGAATGGTGCTTTGTACCATCCGCACATGCATATGCGCGCACACGGCGTGGGTTGTGTGGCGTTTGATGGCGCACTTTGCACTTAGCAAGAACACATTGGCGCAAAGTGCCATAAAGGCACTTTTCTGTTTGCATCGAATAGGTTGGAGCAATGACGTGGATCCAACGTGGCATGGGTGGCGTGGAATACAGTCAGCTCCACGTGGCAGTGATGTGGCACCCGTTGGCGATGAGTCAACCAACCGATCAAACAGTTGCGTGTCCGATCTGAAGCGGTTTGATCATAACTGTTAATTGGAGATACGCTCAATCGTACAGTTGAGATGGCACCCGATCGTGATCAAGTGTGATCAGTTAAGGCATCTATTCAGTGTGAGATTGATCTACACCATATATTGTTGATCCAATGGTCAGATTTGATCGGATGCGATCGAAGAACATGGTCATTCGATTAGACATCAAGGCCTATAAATTAGTTGTGAAATTATCCATTTGAAACCATTTTGAAAGCATTCATGCAATTCTCTCTCTCTTCCTCTTGATTTAGAGTTTTTGATCAAGAGTTTCTATTTTTCTTGCTGGTAATCAAATTCTACAGACTTGATTATTAGTGCCTTGGTTTTCTTGATTATATCAAGAGTATTCTGATCTACTATCGTCAGTACAAACGCTGGTAGACTTGATCCTTAGATCAGGCTTCATTGTATCTTGGAGGCGAATTTGCTGTAACCCCCCTGCACACCTTTTGATGGGTGCAAATATTGTCTTTAGGAAAGCGACTAGGTAACACAACTTGAAACACTAATTTTCTGTTCTACATAGACAAGATCATCTCCAAGTTTTAAAGACTTGAAGACCACTAACTGAAGAATTCAAGACAAATTGATCCAACAATGTGTAGGCCTTGCCCACCGCTCCAGGCCTACTCGATTTCTATTGGATCAAACTGTGTATGTAGGCCTCTCTTGCCGCACGTGCAAGAATGGCTGAAGGTCAGAAGATTGTCTAAGGCATTCCCACCCTTTTTGATTTCGTTCTTATACTCAAAACTCAAAAATTTCAAACCTAGAAATATTAAGAAGGTTAAATCAAGTTGGAAACAAAGCATAACAACATTACATGTATTAGATTTATTATATTTTGATGATTTATTTTATGTTTTTAATTTATTTGGAAGAGAAAAATAGAATCAAAATTTTTTGATGATTTATTTGAAAGAGACAAATAGAATCAAAATTTATTTTGTCCCATTATTTCTCACCTAAATCTTTATCCTAAATGTTGTTAGAATGCATTTAATATTTGATTAAATCAAGAGTTCAAACAGTCTAAAACAAAGGTTCAAACAGCCCAGCACAGCAGCAGGCCAAAAGGTTCAAAAGGTTCAAGTGGAAAATATTCAAATTTATAATGATGGAGTGGACGATATTGAAATTAGTAATGATGGAAGTACAGCGGCTATAAACAGCTATAAATTCAAATGACTACAACGGCTATAAACAGCTATAAACGGCTATAAATTCAAATGAATACAACGGCTTAAACGGCTATAATCATTATATATACCAAACCTATAATGTAAACAAGTTACAAAAATCAGAAAATATTCTTTGATCTATAATCACTCACATCTATTCTCTGAAAAATTCTGAGAGTGTTCTTCAATTTTTGTTTACATCATCTTTCAGAAATTATACACTGAGACGTATAGCTTTAAGCATATCTTTCCTGTGTGAGGTTTACAGAAAAACCAGAGCTTCATTTTTATATCTATCTTTGAGAGATAATTCTTGTAGCTTTCTGTGAAAGCAAAAACACCTTCTTTTCAACTTGTAAGAGTGTAGTACACTCAGTGTTCTTGACTTAGAAAGTCTGTGTAAAATCCGTGGAGGATTGCTCCATTTGTAAAGAGGTTGCTAGCACCCGTGAAGCTAGAGCATAGTGGAAAATCTCAAGTGAAGCTTGAGGAGTGGACGTAGGCCGAGTTGAAGCCGAACCACTATAAATTTGTTTGCCTCTCTCTCCCTTATCTCTTTATTTTATTTAAATTGTGTACTATATTTCACATTTTCACTGTGCTAAAATCATTAACTGACATAGTTGTTAGAACACTTGTTTTAATTATTTTTATTTCATTAACTATATTTATCTATTGTGCTAGTCATAATTTTTATTAGGGTATTATTAATTTTTAATTGTAAAAACCTAATTCACCCCCCCTCTCTTAGGTTGTCTTTTGCGTAACAATTGGCATCAGAGCCTAGACTCTTGTTTTAGATTTAACCATCTAGAAGTTTCAATCCAAGGCAACCTTAGCTAAAGGACAAGCCACAAATAGGCCACTATTGTTTGACGGAAACAACTATAGTCATTGGAAGGATAAGATGACCTTATACCTACAAGCCACTGATTATAGCCATGTGGATTATTGTCACCAAAGGGCCAAAAATTCCTACCAAATTAGTAGATAATATTAGTGTACTAAAACTGAAGATGAATGTGATGAGAGAGATCATAAATTATTGCAAGCCAATGCTAAAGCCAAACTCACCCTTGTTTTTGTGGATTGGACTCTAAGGCGTATAATAGAATTTCAAGTTGTGATTCGGCAAAAGAAATTTGGGACAAACTTGAAGGTAACGTATGAAGGTACAAACTAAGTAGTGAAGGAATCTCGTATTAATATGCTTGTTCATAGTTATGAATTGTTTAAAATGAACTCTGATGAATCTATTTCAAGTATGTTTACTAGATTTATTGAAATTGTAAACTCTTTTAAATCTCTTGGCAAAATTTATACTAACAGTGAGTGGGAAGAAAAATTCTTAGGTGTTTTACAAAGAATGGGAAGCAAAAAGGTCACGGCCATTATAGAAGCCAAAAATCTCTCCACACTTGGATTGGATGAGCTTATGGGTTCCCTTATGACTCATGAGATCACCATGAAAAGACATGAGGATGTTGAAAACAAAAAGAAAAATGGAATTGCATTCAAAGCCTCATCAAATGAAGAAGAACATGAAAACTCCAGTGAGGATGATAGCTATGCCATGTTTAGTAGAAATCTCAAAAAGCACTTCAAGAAAAACAATTATGGAGGAAGAATACATTTCAAAAAGGAGTACAACAAAGATAACAAGAAAGAACCTATTATTTGCTATGAGTGCAAAAATCCTGGACATATGAAGATGGATTGTCCAAAATTGAAAAATCATGGAAAAGACTACAAAAGAAACAAGAAGGCCATGGTAGCAACTTGGGGAGAAAGTGAAGATGAAAGCTCAAGTGATGAAATTGAAAATGAAGTAGCCAACTTGTGTCTCATGGCTCTTGAAGATGAAGACTCTACTCAAGATGAGGTAACTACTCTTTATGAAGAACTTGAAAGTGCATTCCATGAACTAAAAGATGAATTTAGAAAAGTTTGTGCCAAAAATAATGTGTTAAAAAAATATGTTGCATCTTTATCTAGTAATGTAGAAGAATTAAAGAAATAAAAAATTGTTTTGAAAAATGATTTTGACACCATCTCTAATGAGAAAACTACTTTAAAAAACAATGTTGATAATTTAACAAAAACACTTGAAAATTTTGTAAAAGGTAGAAATAATCTCAACATACTTATTGGAAATCAAATATGTGTTTTCGATAAAGCGGGCATTGGATATGACCCTATTAAGAAACAAAAGAATCTCAATACAATTTTTGAAAAGTCACCTCTCATGACACACCCTCATATTACTTGTCATTATTGTAGAAAGAAAGGCTATTATATATCTTATTGTCCATTCAAAAAGAATATGAACATGGGAATTAAAAAGATTTGGATTATTAAGGGATCTAACAAAACTAACCAAGAAGGACCCAAGAAACTATGGGTACCAAAAACCAACACTTGATTGTCATCTTGTTGGTTTGTTTTAAGTCCAAAGCTAAAGAAGGGAAGTGGTACCTTGATAGTGGATGTTCCAGACACATGATCGGAGATAAATCATTCTTTACCAAACTATCATCGAAAGATGGAGGATTTGTTACTTTTGGAGACAATAAGAAAGGAAAAATCATCGGTACTGGTAGCATCGGTATTTCTCCTAACCCTTCTATTGAAAATGTTTTACTTGTTAATGGACTTAAACATAATCTACTTAGTATTAGTCAATTATGTGATAAAGGTAATCGAGTTATTTTTGATAAATCACATTGCACAATTGAAAGCACAAATGATCATAAAGCTTTATTCGTTGGTAATCGCCATGATAATGTTTATGTTTTTCATCTTAATGATCTCTATGCTAGTGATGTTAAATATTTATATGTTAATAATGAAAATAGTTGGTTATGGCATAGAAGACTTGGTCATGCTCATATGGATTTAATTGCTAAACTTTTGAGAAAGGATTTGGTCATTGGATTTCCAAAAATTAAATTTGAAAAAGATCATCTTTGTAGTGCTTGTCAACAAGGAAAACAAACTAAAACATCACTTAAATCAAAATCTCATATTTCCACAACTAGACCTTTACAACTATTACATATGGATTTATTTGGTTCCTCAAAGACATCTAGTCTAGGTGGTAAACATTATTGTCTTGTTATTGTTGATGATTATTCAAGATTTACATGGGTTATGTTTTTAGCACACAAAGATGAAACCCTTTCTTCTTTCACAAAACTCTGTCGTAGAATTCAAAATGAAAAAAGCTTTCTTATTTCTAATATTCAAACCGACCATGGTAGAGAACTTGAAAATGAGAAATTTGAATTGTTTTGTGATGAGTATGGTATTGGACATAATTTTTCAGCACCTAGAACCCCTCAACAAAATGGTGTAGTAGAAAGGAAGAATAGAACTTTAGAAGAGATGAGTAGAACAATGTTTTGCGAAAATAATCTTCCTAAATATTTTTGGGCTGAAGTCGTTCACACCGCATGCTATATTTTAAATCGTGCATTAATTAGACATATTCTCAAAAAGACTCCTTATGAACTTTGGCATGATAGAAAGCCCAACATTAGTCACTTGCATGTTTTTGGTTGTAAATGTTTTGTGCATAATAATGGTAAGGATAACTTAGGTAAATTTGATTCAAAATCTGATGAAGCAATTTTTCTTGGTTATTCCTTAACTAGCAAAGCTTATCGTGTTTTTAATAAAAGAACTCTTGTTGTGGAAGAATCTATACATGTGGCATTTGATGAAACTAACATCTCTGCTCAAAAGCAAATTGTTAGTGATAATATAGATTTGGAACCTAATGTGGAAAATTCAAGTATCTACAAAGAAGAGAACCAACCATGTAAGTTGAACAAAGAGATTGAACAACCTATTCTCCCACCTCAAGAAGAAGGAGGAAACTATGATGATTTGCCAAGAGAATGGAAGTTTGTTCATAATCACCCTAAGGATTTAATCCTAGGTGACCCTACAAAAGATATTAAAACTCGCTCTTCACTTAGAAATATTTGTAGTAACTTGGCTTTTTTCTCACAGATTGAGCCTAAAAACTTTCAAGAAGCCGAATTTGATGAACATTGGATGATAGCTATGCATGATGAGCTTAAACCAATTTGAGAGAAACAAAGTGTGGGAACTTGTGCCAAAACCTAAAGATCATACCATTATCGGTTCCAAATGGATCTTTCGAAACAAGCTTGATGAATTCGGCACAATTATAAGAAACAAGGCTAGACTTGTTGCACAAGGATACAATCAAGAAGGTATTGATTTCGATGAAACCTTTGCTCCGGTTGCTAGATTAGAAGCCATTCGCATGTTACTTGCATTCGCATATTTTAGAGATTTCAAACTTTATCAAATGGATGTAAAAAGTGTCTTTCTTAATGGTTTTATAAATGAGGAAGTTTATGTTAAACAACCCCCAGGTTTTGAAGATCATGCTTTTCCAAATCATGTTTTTAAACTATCAAAAGCTTTATATAGTTTGAAACAAGCACCTTGTGCATGGTATGAACGATTAAGTAAATTTTTGATTGAAAATCATTTTTCTAGAGGAACGATTGACACAACACTTTTTGTTAAAACTAAAAATGATGATTTACTTATTGTGCAAATATATGTGGATGATAATATATTTGGTGCTACTAATGAAACCTTGTGTAAAGAATTTGCTAAGTGTATGCAAGGTGAGTTTGAGATGAGCATGATGGGGGAGCTAAATTATTTCCTTGGGCTTCAAATCAAACAATATAAGAAAGGAATTTTTATCAACCAAGCTAAGTACACAAAAGAACTACTCAAAAAGTTTGGTATGTATGACTCAAAAATAGCTGGAACACCTATGAGCACATCCATTAAGCTAGACAAGGATGAAAAAGGTAAGTTCATTGATCAAACAAAATATCGAGGTATGATCGGCTCACTTCTTTATTTAACTGCAAGTAGACCCGATATTATGTTTAGTGTTTGTATCTGTGCTAGATATCAATCAAATCCTAAGGAATCACATCTCTGTGTTGTTAAAAGAATTTTTAGATATCTTGTTAGCACTCAAAATTTGGGACTGTTTTATCCTAGAGGTGTTGCGTGTGATTTAATTAGTTACTCGGATGCCGACTTTGCCGGATGCAAACTTGATAGAAAAAGCACCAGTGGCACTTGTCACTTTCTTGGTAACTCATTAGTATCTTGGTTTAGCAAAAAGCAAAATTCTGTCACTTTATCAATGGCCGAAGCTGAATATATAGCTTCCGGAAGTTGTTGTGCCCAAATACTTTGGATGAAACAACAATTGGAGGATTTTGATTTGCATTATGATCATATCCCTATTAAATGTGATAATACTAGTGCCATCAATTTAAGCAAAAATCCGGTTCAACACTCACGAACAAAACATATTGAAATTCGACATCATTTTTTAAGAGATCATGTTCAAAAAGGGGATATTGTACTTGAATTTGTAAACACCGACAAGCAATTGGCGGATATTTTCACAAAACCCCTAAGCGAGGATCGCTTCAATTTTATTCGTAGCGAGCTTGGGATGTCGATTTCTACTTAAAAAGTTTTGTTATGACTGTGAAACTTGAATTTTTGTTAAAATGATATATGTGTATTGCTACATTGATATGGAAACATTTATATCAGTTGAATGCTCTCAAGTCCTTCATACATTTATTCTCCTTAACAGTTTGTTATTCTCAACTGTGCAATTTTTTTTTTTGGGTTCTGCATCTTGAGGTAAAATTAACTTTGCATACATTGATTTTTTTTAAAACCCTCATGGTATTTTTTTTGCATTACCATTCTAGCAACACCAACGTCCCATTAAGTTTAATTTCTATTGGTATTATTTTATTTTTTATTTTGCTATTAAGCTTAATTTCTTTTATTTTTATTTTTTTTCATTATTGTTTTTTATTTGGGCTTAATTTTCTTATTTTTCTGCTTTTTAATTTCATTTTTCAGTACTTAAACATAAAAATTAAAAAAATACAAATATTTATATATATATAAAAAAAAAAACACCCTTCATTTTTTTTACGGTCACACGCCGATCAAAATAAAATTAAAAAAAAAAAAATAACCCTTCATTTTTTTTTTCCGGCCATACGCCGATCTTACTTACTCACCTCTTCCATCATTTTCTTCTTCTTTTTATCACCTTGGGCGACTCTTGATGCCCCTGCCCCCGTGCTTTCGTCGAGAGCGATGACTCCCCGCTAACTATCAAAGACCAAGAACAACGTTGCTCCAAATCGGGCCATGGAGGTGGTCTTCCGTTTAAGCTCTTTATTTTCGGCCTTTAGTGCGCCTATTTCTGCTCACGCATCCTTGTACATGCGCTGGAGCAGAGAGAGTTGGGCGTTGACCTGATGGAGCTCACTCGTCCTGTTCTGCAATCGGTGAGCCAATTTTTGTAACTGCAGTCACCCTCTCCATACAGGACGTCAGTGTGAAATGATTGGCTTCAATGTCTGATTGAGCTGCCATGATTTGCTCAATCGACATCATAGGAAGGTTAGGCAGTGGAATGACAGGAAGAGTAGGAGTAGGGGCACTCGGCCCAACAGAGCTTATGGGATCGTTCAAGTCCGGAAACAGAGTGAGAGGATGGGATGAGGAAGCCATGGTTTAGAGATGAGAGCTGTAAAAGAAATAAGTTGCAAAGAAACAGAAGAGAGTGGTGAAGAAGAGATAGAAGAGCATGGTGAAGAAGAAAATGGACGAGTGTGATTAAGAAGAAGGCTGAAGAGAATAAGACAAGGAAGGAAATATAGTCGAGGCGAGCGACAATCGAGGAGAGCTGCTTTTGTTGGCCATTGAAGCAAAAGCCAGGCTGCGTGGCAGCCACGTCTTGCGAAAAACGAGAGAGACGCAGGAGAGTTGTATATGTATGCATATATGTATATATATTGTATAGCTATATATTGAATATCTATTTTTTGATGCCATTTATCACTATCATTTTCCTCCTCCTCCTCCAGATTCTGACCCATGATTTCCTTTTGATAATGTCACAGGGGAAGAAATTATATGATGTTATGTATTATGGTATTATTTGAAAACTAATCTGATAATTATGTATTTATAGTTTTGATATCTTAGTCTCATATCATGTCTCTAATTAAATCTTATTTATTACACATGTCCTAACCTATGTATTTAGAAATGAATTCAGGGAGCATGACTTGAGGGGGAGCTTTTCTTACTCCCAAATCAAATCAAAACATCATTGTGTGCCATCATCAAAAAGTGAGAGATTGTTAGACTTATTTATTTTGATGATTTATTTAATTATGTTTTTAATTTATTTGGAAGAGAAAAATAGAATCAAAATTTATTTTGATGATTTATCTGAAAGAGACAAAAGAATCAAAATTTATTTTGATGATTTTGTTATCCAAAAAGAAACCTAAGAGGGGGGTGAATTAGGTTTCTACAAATTAAAATTAATAATACCCCAATAAAATTAACTACTAGTACAACAAATTATTAACAAGCACAATGATGAATTTAGCAGTAAATGGTCAAGCAAAATAACAATGAAGTGTAACTAACATACAGGGTAAATCAAATGATTAACACATGAATATTAGATAGCTATAGCAGTAGTAGGAAAGTAAAGAGATTAGGGAAGATGAGACAAACAGATTTATAGTGGTTCGGCTTCAACCAACCTACATCCACTCCTCAAGTTTCACTTGAGATTTTTCACTATCTTCTAGCTTCACAGGGGTGCTAGCACCCTCTTTACAAATGGAGCAATCCTCCACGGATTTTACACAGACTTCACAAGCCCAAACCCTTGCAAATCTTAGGTGATTCACAATCACTCTCAAGATTTCAAGAACACAGTGTTTTACAACACTTTTACAATATGAAATGATATTTTTTGCTTTCGAAGAAAGCTTACAATAAATATCTCTCAAAGATAGATATATAAAATGAAACTTTGATTTTTCTATAAATCTCACACAGGAAAGATGAGCTTAATGCTATAAGGCTCAGTGTATAATTTCTGAGAGAGGATGTAAACAAAAATTGAAGAACACTTCTCAGAGAATTTTTCAGAGAATAGATGTGAATGATTATAAATCAAAGAATATTTTTTGATTTTTTTGTCACTTGTTTTCATTAGAGGTTTTAGTATATTTAATGAAACTTATAGCCGTTTATAGCCGTTGTATTCATTTGAATTTATAACCGTTTATAGCCGTTGTATTCATTTAAATTTATAGCCGTTTATAGTCGTTGTACGCCATCATTACTAATTTGAATATCTTTCACTCCATCATTACAAATTTAAATATCTTCCTCTCCATCATTACAAATTTGAATATCTTCCACTTGAACCTTTTGAACCTTTTGAATTGCTGATGTGCCAAGCTGTTTGAACCTCTGTTTTGGGCTATTTGAACTCCTGATTTAATCAAATATTAAATACATTCTAACAACATTTAGGATAAAGGTTTAGGTGAGAAATAATGGGACAAAATAAATTTTGATTCTATTTTTCTCTTTCAAATAAATTAAAACATAATTAAATAAATCATCAAAATAAATTTTGGATTCTATTTTTCTTTTTCAAATAAATTAAAATATAATTAAATAAATCATCAAAATAAATTTTGGATTCTATTTTTCTCTTTCAAATAAATTAAAACATAATTAAATAGATCATCAAAATAAATATAAGTTTAACAATCTCCCCCTTTTTGATGATGGCACACAATGATGTTTTGATTTGATTTGGAAGTAAGAAAAGCTGTCATGCTCCCTAAATTCATTTCTAAATACATAGGTTAGCACATGTGTAATAAATAAGCTTTAATCAACAACATGATATAAGATTAAGATATCAAACTATAAATACATAACATCAGATTAGTTTGAAAATAATACCATAATTTGAAAATAATACCATAATACATAACATCATAACAAAATAATACCATAATACATAACATCATATAATTTCTCCCCCTGTGACATTATCAAAATGAAATCATAGGTCAGAATCTGGAGGAGGAGGAGGAGGAAAATGATAGGGATAAATGGCATCAAAAGATAGATAATCAAAATATATATATACATATATATACATATACAACTCTCCCGCGTCTCTCTTTTTCCTTCGATAAACGCATTTGACACACCGCCTCACTTTTGCATCATTGGCCAACAAAAGCAGCTCTCCTCGATTGCCGCTCGCCTCGGCTATCTCTCTCTCCTTGTCTTCTTCTCTTCAGCCTTCTTCTTAATCACACTCGTCTGCTTCTTCTTCTTCACCTCACTGTCTTCTGTTTCTTCTTCCTCATCGAGAGACAAAAAAAAAAAAAAGAAACTGAACGGAGGAGGCCAAACCTCAGTCTGTTCGCTTCTATTTCTCTGCAACTCATTTCTTTAACACCTCTCACCTCTAATCCATGGCTTCCTCATCCCGTCCCCTCACTCTGTTTCCGGACCTGAACGATCCCATAAGCTCTGTTGGGCCGAGTGCCCCTACTCCTACTCTTCCTGTCATTCCTCTACCTAACCTTCCTATGATGTCGATTGAGCATCATGGCAGCTCAATCAGACATTGAAGCCAATCATTTCACACTGACGTCATGTATGGAGACGGTGACGGCAGTCACAAAATTGGCTCACAGATTGCAAAACAGGACGAGTGAGCTCCAACAGGTCAACGCCCAACTCTCTCTGCTCCAGCGCATGTACAAGGATGCGCGAGCAGAAATAGGCGCACTGAAGGCCGAAAATAAAGAACTTAAACGGAAGACCACCTCCATGGCCTGATTTGGAGCAACGTCGTTCTTGGCCTTTAATAGTCAGCGGGAAATTGTCGCTCTCGACGAAAGCACAGGAGGGCGTCAAGGGTCGCCCAAGGTGATAAAAAGAAGAAGAAAACGATGGAAGAGGCGAGTAAGTAAGATCGGCGTATGGCCGGAAAAAAATGAAGGTTTTTTTTTTTATTTTATTTTAATCGACATGTGGCCGTAAAAAAATAAAGAGTTTTTTTTTTTATGTAAATATGTGTATTTTGATTTGTTGGTGTGTTTATGTTTAAGTACGGAAAAATGAAATTAAAAAGCAGAGAAAAAAATAAAAAAATTAAGCCCAAACAAAAAATAATAATGAGAGACCAAATTATTAATGAGTATATGAGAAGCATTTGAGCATGATCTAATTCTCAATTTCTTAGCAAAAGCATACCAATCTCAAGACTATAATAGACATAACAATGCATAGATCAAACAAGGTTGCCAAGCAAGAGCATAAATATGAAGCTAAAGTTCAAGTCACTCTTCCTTGAGGAAAACAATCTTCCTCTTACATTATCAACAACTAATCAGCTTAAAGGTCATGTTGTAAGAATTAAGATACCAAAAACATAAAGATACCAAAATAATCAGAGATACTAAAACAATCAAGCCTCTTTTTCTCCCCCGATGACATTTTCAACAAAATCAAGCATAAGGAGGGAGTATGGTACAACATATAAGATGAAAGAATGTAAGTCTCATTATATAACAAATAATCATCCACATCAAATAGCTCTATGATACCAAAAAAATGATAGCACATAATGATCATACAATTGAAGCTCATACCATTTGACAATAATGGGCAAAAAAAAAATAGGAACATGTGAAGATGTAAGCCCCTAAGTTTGATATCAAAAACAGAATAGAAACTGAGGGGATTTTAAAAAATAATCAAGTTTAAATTTTTCCCCTTGTTTCATTTGGCAAAATCAATAGGAGATATGATAAATGAAAGCTCATAACTGAAATGTTCTCATCAATAATATCAAATAGGATGCCAAAATGATACCAACATGCAATTTACCAAGGATACTAATATGCAATCTAGAAGATTTAACAATCATAGCTCAAGCACTATGTAGAATACCAAATATTGCTCATAATAGGTTAAACTCAATATAATCTCATGGAGCTAATGTAATTCCAAAAAAAATGAAGCATGTTCAAGGTATAGCAATCCATATGCCAAGAAAAATCATGAATTTCAATATGTACCACACATTTAAGCATAGGCATGATTTTTAGGTAAGAGCATTATCAAAGAGTATACATTGCAAATCATATGAAGCATAATCAATCTTTTTCATATTAAAGTAATAACAGTATTAGCTCAAGGGACATAAGATAGAATTTTTACCTCAAAATCTTAAGAGAGTATATGAGGCATACCTTAGGTTCAAGAGATGGAAGCTTTTCAATCTTCAATTTTCTTTCATGAGGAGTTCATCTCAAAAGGGTTTAACAAGTATGTTAGCAAAATGATTTCTCCTCCTAAGTTGGTGATACCCTTTTCTAATGTGATTTGTGTAAATATAGCATTCATAGAATAATCACTATTACTCAATAAAAATACAGCACAAATCATTTCTTATCACAAACTCAAAAGGTGAAAAATAATTCAATGATCAAACAAAAGTTTGGAATGCTATTTTTCAGAATTTTCAAGTTGTAACACATAGCATAATATGCATAAGAAAATAGTGTTATACTCTTTGTTTTATTAAAAAATGATGCAACAATCTCATTTAATCACATAACATTATCAAGAGGCATTTTCATCAATTCAATCCACATACTCAAGTGTGACAAAACATTTTACTTAATGTAGAACACAACATGAATGTTATAAATAATTAATTCAACAATTTATCAATCAAAAGCATTTCATAAGATGTATGCCAATATAATCCATATTCAAAAGATATTCAATAGGATAGATGCAATGTCTCTACAAATGTATGATACTTCTTTTCATTTAGACATTATTGATGGATCATAATCAAGGAATTTCACAACTCATTCAAATATTCCAATGTAAAGCATATAAGCATGAAATTTTCATATTGAGCATATTCTTGAGATCACAAATGTAGAATTCAAAATATAGATAGTATACATCTCAAAAACATGCTATGACATCAAAATTGATTCTACAAAGATATGACTCAAAAAGGAATTAACATATTAGTATGAAGTCATATATAAGATGTGAAAAGTGTGCTCACAAAAAAATTTATCACTTCTTATCTCTTTTTCATAGCAATAGATAACATGATATAAAATGTTAATGAATACATGAATCATTCATATTCTAATAGGCATTCATCAAAATAATATAATTCTCATTTTTTAGTTCAATGAATGTTTGAAAGAAACTAGCAGAACATGACTTAGCAAACTTAGTACAACTAGGTTACATGGAAGCAATGATTAGACACAATCTATTGTACACAAATCACACCTTAAAGAATATAGAACTTTAAGCTTAAAGGTGTGTTAGGAGTTATACATTCATTTACCTCTTTGGAATCTTCACCCATACATTACCTCTATTGTTTATCTTGGTGATTTCATTTCATCATTCTTCTTCTTGTAGGAGCTAATTTTGCTCTTTAGATTGAATACTCTTGTTGTGCATTTCCCCTCGAAGTCCTTGGTGTTCTTTGAGATTCCACCTACAAAATATCTTAATTTCTTTCTTGGTACCCATACTTTCTTGGGTCCATAGAGATTAGTCTCAAGAACATTTAATCTCATAAAAGGTTTAGGAAGATCAAAACCAATGCCTACTTTGTCAAAACCACATTTTTTATTTCCAATAAGCTTGTTGAGGTTTTGTTTTCCTTTTACAAGATTTTCAAGAGTTTTGTTTAAATCTTCAATATTGTTTTTCAAAATATTTTTCTCGTTGGCAATAGACGTAAAGTCATTTTTCAAAGTAGTATTTTCCATTTTTAAAACATCCACATCATTTGAAAGAGAAGTAACTAATTTTTTTAATTTAGAATTCTCAACACAAACATTTCTAAATATATCATGTAATTCATTGAAAGCACTTTCAAGTTCTACATAATTAGAAATTACCTCATCTTGAGTAGATTCTTCTTCTCCAAGAGCCATGAGACACAGGTTGGCTACTCCATTATTTTCTCCCTAAATGGCTTCCTTTTTGCTGTCATCCATCATTGAAAGTTCATGAGCCATGGGTGAGCCTAGGAGTTCTTCAATGCCTAATTTTGTTAGGTCTTTTGCTTCTTGGATAGCTGTAACCTTAGCTTCCCATTCATTTGGCAAAGACCTAAGTATTTTTCTCACAAGCTCATCATTAGAATAAGATTTACCAAAAGATTTTAGAGTATTAATAATATTGGTAAATTTATAAAACATCTCAGAAATAGATTCAAATGATTCCATAATAAAGAGTTCATAATCATGAATAAGCATGTCAATCCAAGACTTTTTTATTTGGCTAGTTCCTTCATAGGTGATTTCAAGTTTATTCCAAATCTCTTTAGCAGTAATACACCCAGAAATTCTATTGTACTCATTTGCATCTAGTCCACACACAAGAATAAGCTTGGCTTTAGCATTAACTTGAAGGAGTTTATAATCACGCTCATTAAATTCATCCTCAAGTTTAGGCACACTGATATGGTTTACTACCTTGATAGGGATTTTAGGACCTTTAGTGATAATGAGCCACAAAGCATAATTGGTAGCTTGAAGATACAAAGTCATTTTTTCTTTCCAATGAATGTAATTACTACCATCAAAGAGAGGTGGCCTATTGCTAGTTTGTCTACAGCAGAGTAAGTAGAATACATGGTTACTATGGATCAAAAACTCAAGATTGTTAAATCTAAACAAGAGCCCCAGGCTCTGATACCAATTGTTACCCAAAAAGCAACCTAAGAGGGGGGTGAATTAGGTTTCTAAAAATTAAAATTAATAATACTCCAATAAAATTAACTACTAGTACAACAAATTATTAACAAGCACAATGATGAACTTAGCAGTAAATGGTCAAGCAAAATAACAATGAAGTATAACTCACATACAGGGTAAATCAAATAATTAACACATGAATATTAGATAGCTATAGCAGTAGTAGGAAAGTAAAGAGATTAGGGAAGATGAGACAAATAGATTTATAGTGGTTACATCCACTCCTCAAGCTTCACATGAGATTTTCCAATATCTTCTAGCTTCACAGGGGTGCTAGCAACCTCTTTACAAATGGAGCAATCCTTCACGAATTTTACACAGACTTCACAAGCCCAAACCCTTCCAAATCTTAGGTGATTCACAATCACTCTCAAGATTTCAAGAACACAGTGTTTGCAACACTTTTACAATATGAAATGGTATTTTTGCTTTCGAAGAAAACTTACAATAAATATCTCCTGTAAATCTCATACAGGAAAGATGAGCTTAATGCTATAAGGCTCAGTGTATAATTTCTAAGAGATGATGTAAACAAAAATTGAAGAACACTTCTCAGAGAAGTTTTCAAAGAATAGATGTGAGTGATTATAGATCAAAGAATATTTTCTGATTTTTTTGTCACTTATTTTCATTAGAGGCTTTGGTATATATAATGAAACTTATTGCCATTTATAGCCGTTGTATTCATTTGAATTTATACCATTTATAGCCGTTGTACTCCATCATTACTAATTTGAATAATCATGACTAATTTGAATATCTTCCACTCCATCATTACAAATTTGAATATTTTCCACTCCACCATTACAAATTTGAATATCTTCCACTAAAACCTTTTGAACCTTTTGAACTACTGATGTGCCGAGCTGTTTGAACCTCTATTTTGGGTTATTTGAACTCCTGATTTAATCAAATATTAAATACATTCTAACAACATTTAGGATAAAAGTTTAGGTGAGAAATAATGAGACAAAATAAATTTTGATTCTATTTTTCTCTTTCAAATAAATTAAAACAAAATTAAATAAATCATCAAAATAAATATTGGATTCTATTTTTCTTTTTCAAATAAATTAAAATATAATTAAATAAATTATCAAAATAAATTTTGGATTCTATTTTTCTCTTTCAAATAAATTAAAACATAATTAAATAAATCATCAAAATAAATAAGTCTAACAGATTTATTTGAAAAGAAAAAATAAAATCAAAATTTATTTTGATGGTTTATTTGAAAGAGAAAAATAGAATCAAACTTTATTTTGTCCCATTATTTCTTACCTAAATCTTTATCCTAAATGTTGTTAGAATGTATTTACTATTTGATTAAATCAGGAGTTCAAACAGTCCAAAACAAATGTTCAAACAGCTCAGCACAGCAACAAGCCAAAAGATTCAAAAGGTTCAAGTGGAAGATATTCAAATTTGTAATGATGGAGTGGAAGATATTGAAATTAGTAATGATGGAAGTACAACGGCTATAAACGGCTATAAATTCAAACGACTACAACAGTTATAAATGGCTATAAATTCAAATGAATACAACAACTATAAACGGCTATAATTTTCATTATATATACCAAAGCCTATAATGTAAATAAGTTACAAAAAATCAGAAAATATTCTTTAATCTATAATTACTCACATCTATTCTCTGAAAAATTCTCTGAGGAGTATTCTTCAATTTTTGTTTACATCATCTTTCAGAAATTATACACTGAGACGTATAGCTTTAAGCCTATCTTTCCTGTGTGAGGTTTACAGAAAAACCAGAGCTTCATTTTTATATCTATCTTGAGAGATAATTCTTGTAGTTTTCTGTGAAAGCAAAAACACCTTGTAGACACCCCATTTTTGACCGTCCTCAAGACCTGGACGTCACCGCTTGAACACTCGGTGATTATCCATGTCTGTGTTCGTTTTGAGTTCCCGGAGGTCCCGGCTGCGCGTCGTGCCTCAGGATCTCTCAACCGGCTTGTTCTGTGCTTGGTTTTGCACCAAGACTTGTGTGTTTTTTGCATTTGAGGGTAGGGGGAGGCTTGCTGGCCATCCCTAGAGCCCACCGGCTGCCCCCACACCACACCGGCACTCCCTTTTGTCCATCGGCACTGTTTTCTCAAACACATTGGCCGGTCGGCACTGCATGTTGCCGACCGGCACTTTTTTGTGCCGGTGACTGTTTTGGCCGGCCGGCTTGCACCCTTTGAACCCCTGGGACATGGTGCATCCCAGTTGTGCCAGCTGGAATGCACCATCACACTTCCCCGTGCACAGGTGTGACCATTTTG
>JAPPVO010000059.1:166530611-166768546 GCA_030407325.1 Camellia japonica | reverse complement strand
AGGCAAAAACGTTTCTTGAAAGGCGTCAACAAATGCCTCCCAAGTTCCTCCAATGCGTCTACGCGCATACTTCCACCACTGACCCGCATCCCCCTTCAACTGGAAAGATGCCAAGGTCACTTTTAACTGATCATCCTCTATGCCAAGCATCTCGAATGTCTTCACTAACTGTTCTAGCCACTCATCTGCCTTCAATGGCTCCCTGGGATTACCCACAAACTCATCCGGACTTGACCGGAAGAACTCCCTTTTCAAAAAAGATGGCCCTGCTTCAACCACTTGGGCCTAGACTTGGTTCTCAGCTCGGAGAATGTCCATAGATTCCCTCAATGCTCCGGCCATTTCACAGGCTAAGGCGCCCATGGCTTGTTGATTAACCGGTTCGACCACATTGGCTTGACCAACTCCTTCTTCCTGTGCTGGAATGTCATCCGGTAAAGGCACCTCATGCCTCCTAGGCCTACCACGCCTATTACCACTACGACCGCGTCCTGACATCCTAATAAAGGTAACAACAGGATGAGCACATTCATAAACGTGCCAAATTTAACTCACTCACGGTCTAATACATTGGACAACAATAAATCACTCCACATAGGCATGTAATCACATAAACACATACGAATTTCCTTCCTAGATAATGATCGTCCCACGGCGTTGCTAGAGTTCTAGTTAGAAATAACAGTGATCAAGTGCTTTTCTACAAAGACTTCCACAAACCCGTAGATCCAGTCAACATCTTAAGAACTAAATTCCATACCCACATAATCATATAAGCATGTTATCACATAAGCATACAATACATGCTAACATCTCAATCAAGCGAGACAAACCCATTGTGGTACTAATCACTTCCCACGTACCCAAAGTATTTAAACCCGGTACACTCTGATACCAAGTTGTAACGCCCCCAAAATAATGCAATGAAGATAAATCATATGCGGAATAAATATGAGAAACAACATGCTTTCATACATCAGAGTTTACTGTTTAACAAACAATTAAATGCTCCGTAGGCTTACATCTTTCCAAGTCATTGCTTGGTTACACAAATTGAGTCTCGCTCATCACATCTTAAGCCCTTGGCTTTACAAATACCAACAAACACACAACAATACATAATTAAGAAGCTCTTGCTTCCCGAAAGTCCATCCACGCTATTGCCTTGGAGGAAGCATCTCATCTGCACCTGAAAAATGGTATTCCCTTATAAGGTGAGCCAACAGCCCAGTAGAAATAATCTAACATAATTTATGAAGTTTAGCAAAGGTATAAATACCACGTATATAAATAATACCGACATGGAAGCATCTACAAGGCCTACATATCCAAATGCCACTAAGGCCAATCTTATCCCACTATCCATCAGTTCATTTCCAATTTATATATGTTACTCAATTTATGAGTTAAATTCATTATCTTTCAATCAACCAAAATGAGACTACAACTTAATGGTTCTCCAATTATGCCAAACACACATAAAAACTTCAAACTTGCCATTTTACGGATATTTCGTCCGAGGGAACCGACACCCATGTATATATGTTTTCGGGTCTTTCACCCAGGACACTCCGGCCAACTTGCTTTAAATGGAATCTATCCCCTTTCTCCCCCCAAACAAATATACATATGCAATGTATTTATAAACATAATCACATATGGAGTACATCTCCTATCTCCTCCCAATAAACATACATATACAACATGTATTTATAACGTGGTCATATTATGGAGTACATCCCCTATCTCCTTCCAATAAACATACATATACAATGTATTTTCAAGATATATTCGGGTTTAATAATTTATTCAAGATTTTCATAGATGAGATAATACATATCCAATATCACCATCTATATCAACAATCATCCAATTTAGCATATTAAATGTTAATTCCAATTATTTATACAAAATAATCATTTTATCAAATTAGGGCAAAAATCTCCTTTTTTCCAATATTATCCCAAATACCCAAAATCAACTATTTTGGTACACCAAGAGTTTATATTCAACCCCAAACATCATTTATCTCATATGCTTCAAAAATCCCTCTTTGCATTTTACACCCAAATCTTAGATTTGTCCAACCACAACCAAATCCCATCATCTATACATAATAGCAAATAACTAAGCTAAAAACCATACTAGAGTGTAGAAAATCCCTACCTCAAGTGTAGAAGAAGAAAAATAGTTGAAGCCCCCAAAATCAACGACGATGAAACTCGATCCCCACCGCACACAACAAAGCCCTCGAGAAGTTACACAACTTTGATGAAGGAACTATGGCCAAAATCCCATTGGATTTGGAGAAATCAAAGGAAGAAGATGATTTCTAGAGAGAGAGACTCTAGATCTGCAGATTTGAGACTTTTAGAGAGAGAGGATTGCAAAAAAAGTGATCTAAAATGTAACTTCTGTGTACTGTTATCACACGGTCCGCTCGAGCGTGGAAACCCCCGCTCGAGCGTCAGACACAAACTCCCGCTCAAGCGTGAAATAAGCTCTCCCAGTATTTTTGCAGATACAGTCCCTCTGCTCGAGCGTGGAGCAAAATTTGTGAAGCCCACTCGAGCATAAGAATGCCTGCTCGAGCGTAGGAGCCAAATTCTGGGCAACAAAGGCTTGGAGAAACAGGCACCCAACCTGTTCCAAACACACAACTACAACTCAATAGCCAACATTAAGGGGAAGACAAGGGAAGCAAGACATGAACCACCATCCAAACAAATACAAACCCCAGTCCGGAACACCACAAGAGACGGGTCAAAACCAGGGTCGCTATAGAGCTCATCTGTGCAAACAACTGTCAAAATATCTGCAAAAATATCTGTTAGTGCATTGGTGGCCGGCCGACCATCAGTGATGGCCGGCAGGGTCTATTGGTGGCCGGCAAGGCAAAGCCCATGGCCGGCAGCCCTTGATCATGGCCGACAGGTCATCATGAACATCAATATACAAAGACTAACACATGGTTCAAATATGAGACAGAATGAAAATAGGATCTGGAAGGATCAAACCTAAAGCATTCCGTCGCGAAAGTCGAGTACTCGACGAGCAATCAAACTTGTTGCTGGATGTACCCTGCAAGAACATCCAAGTCTTGAAGACAATAAAAAATGGAGTGTCTACACTTTGATATTGATATACTTTGGTTCTACCTATAGAAACTGATTGACCTACAACTAGCTAGTCCGGTCATGACAGTTAAACACCCGGCCGACTCATGTCGTAGACCATTCAAACAATGGCTTTAGTCCCCATATTGGATAAGTCTCCAAAATTTTCTTCATCCAAAATCTTAATAATTGAAAAATAAAAAATGTCATTTTTAAAAGATCCAACAAAAAAATACTTCCCTTACCCAAAAGACTAAAAGAAGCCGTTTGGTTTGATTTTAAAGATATATATTTTTTAAAGAGTTTTTTAAAATTTTTAAAATTATTTAGTTGTATATTTTAAAAACTAGCGAGTGACAATTCAAATCTATATATTATATAAGGAAAATGTGGTTTTTAGAGAGAAACCTTCTAAGAGCTCCAAATCCTTATTCTAAAATTATTGAATTTTTTTAATTTTAAACAATTAAGAAAATTCTCATTGACTAGCTTCCATTTACCTTTTATTTTACAATCCCACATCGAAAAAAGAAAGAAAAAGTGAATTGTTTCACTATATAAAATGAATCTTATACTCTAATTTATATAAGCAAAAGGAGATTTTTATTTAGAAGCCTTATGATCAATATCTCATACTAATTTTTTGGATTTTCTTAATTTTAAACAATTAAGAAAATCCACATTGGCTAGCTTCCGTTTAACTTTTATTTTACAATCTCACATAGAGGTTTTGATTTTAAAAATAATTTTGTATGAGATTTTGAAACTCTTATAATATCTCTCCTTAAAAGTATTCTTTTGTAAAATATACAGGTATATTGATAATCTCAACGTCACTTTTATTGCTCCTTAATACAAAAATTATGAGATAATTATGATAATTTAAAATTTGTATTTAAAACTTATAAATCATGGGATAGATTATTATAATTTTAAATTTATATTTTGTTAATTTTAAATTTAAATTAATAGATTGTTTTTAAATTTTAATAAAATAAAATTTAAAATTTTTAATTAATTAATTTTTGTGTAATCTGGTTGGTCTTTTGACCTAACTGATTAAGTTAAATCATTTTTGGTTTGAATGATTTGTTGGTTTAACGGTGATTTTAGCGGTTTTACCAAAATATATTGATCAGATTTGTTTGATTCGAAATAAACTAAAAATTGAACTAAATAAATATTGAAAGGTTAAGATTGCTTAATTAAAAATAAATTTCTCGCCCAAATAATTGTTAATTGAGTAAATTACACTGACACCCCTTGAGGTTTGCATTTAATACAACTTTTCCCATCACGTTTTAGAAATTATTGACACCGTGTTAGCGTTTGTCTTTTGACAAAATTAATGGAAAAGATAAAATTACCATGTTACCCTTACACAATAACATAAAAAGGCATTAATAACCCTACCATATCTATCCTCCATATTCTTTATCTGAACCCTAAAATGTCTTCATAATTCTCTTCCTTTGGTCTTCTTCATCATCACCAAACTCCACTAACTGCCATTAGTAGTTTCTCAGACCTTCTATGTCGCCGAAAAATTTCAGCAACACTAGCTCCATTGCATCAAAATACATGAACTCCAACATCGTTTGTTTGGAGAAATAAGAGTCATTAGAAGGGGGTTTGCTTTGTGGCAATGGGGAAGATTTGTGTGATTTAGATCTTATTTTGTATGATTTGGGTATTATTTTTGTGTGATTTGGATCTTATTTGTATGATTTGTGGGTTGGTAAGACATGGAGGCCGGAAGTGAGGGTGATGGAGGAGGAGGGATGGTGAAAGGGCTTGCAGCTGTGGAACGGAAGCAGAGTGGTTCGCAATAATAACAATAGAGATTGAAGCAAAGGTGGGTGGGTGATGACGACAGAGGTGGGGTTTTGGTGAATGGGTTGCTTTGTTCAATAATGGTGGAGGTTGTTGGTTGGTTCTCAAGCCACTAACCTGCTAGTTTGCCAATGCTCGTAGTGCCATGAAAACAATACGAAGAACCATAGTTTCCAAGACTATTTGGTGTACGGGTATAAATCAAATTGATGCTTGAACCATCTATTTTATTTATTCATACATGTATATATATATAATAATAACAATAATAATAATAATAATAATAATAATAATAATTAGATGTACATGTATGTAATTGTTCAGTGAATGGATTACCAAAACAATTGTATATTGTGTCTTTTTGTAGTTTTGGTGCAATTAACTAGTCATATCTTAGTTGAATTAGGAGTTTGTTTTGCAACTTGAATTGTTTCTTTCTTTGCTTCTTGTTTACATGGTAATTAAACACTATAAAGAAATTGACATCGCATATACTCTGTATTTGCAGTGGTGTCATGGTGGTGTTGATGGATGAAGTGTTTAGTGTCCATGGTGGGGCAATGATAGTGGACGGTGGAGGAGAGAAGAGAGAGTAGTGAACTGTATATGGATTGAATCCATTTTACAAAGAGATGTGAAAAAGATGGAAAATTTTGGTCTGATAATTTCAGGGGCAAAGTTGGCATTTTGTTAAAAAAGATTGCTGACATCATCACAAGTTGTTAAGTAGACTAACGGTAGACTAACAGAGGGGGTAATATGTAATGGGATTATTAACCTCACGGAGGGGAATGTAATTTCCAAAATGTGAGGGGGGAAGTTGTATTAAGTACAAACCTCAAAGGGTGTCAATGTAATTTACCCTTGTTAATTTTTATTTTACAATCCTATATTGAGAAAAGAAAAAAAAAAGTGAATTGTTTATGTTTGGCATGTTGGTTAGAGGCTATTTTAGCCACAAAAGACAAAATAGATTAAAAAGTCAATAAGATAAAATGTCACATCTAAACCATAATCATTTCATTTTTTCTCTCACAAAAGTCAAAAAGCTCATTCCAAACGAGGTTTTTTAGTTGTAGGCTAAAATAGCCAAAAGTCAAAACACCAAAACGCTAACCCACATCCCAAACGAAGGCAAAAAGTGAATCTTATATTCCCATTTATATAAATTATTGAATTTTCTTAATTTTAAATAATTAAGAAAATCTCCATTGGCTAGCTTCTAGTTAACTTTTATTTTATAATCTTACATTGGGAAAAGGAGGAAACAATGAATTGTTTTATTTACATAAAGTGAATCTTATACTTCCATTTATATAAGCAAAATGATATTTTTAGTGAGAAATCCTATGATCAATATCTCATACCAATTTCCCCCCCTTAATTTTAAACAATTTAGAAAATCTTCATTGCTTAGCTTCCATTTAACTTTTATTTTACAATCCCACATAAATGTTTTGATTTTTAAAATAATTTTCTGTGAGATCTTGAAACTCTTATAATATTTAACTTTAAAATAATTACAATCCTACATCGAGAAATGAAAAAGAAATTGAGTTATTTCACTTACATAAAGTGAATCTTATACTCTCATTTAATATTGTAGTATTGTGCATGTTTCAGTTCAAGATGAGCTAAATTTTAAAATAAAATTTAAAAGCTTTAATTAATTAATTTTGTTGTAACTTTAGTTGGTCTTTTGACTTAATCGATCAAGTTGAATCATTTTCGGTTTGACTAATTCACTAGTTTAATCGCGGTTTTAGCTGTTTTATCAAAATATATTTTTTAGGTTTGTTTGATTTGAAATAAACTAATATTAACCTGATTAAAAATAGAATGACTAAAATTGCTTGATTAAAAATGAGCTTCCCATCCAAACAATTGTTAACTTTTATTTTACAATCCCACATCAAAAAAATGAGGAAAAAATGAGTTGTTTCACTATATAATACTCCCATTTAATATTGTAGTGTTGTGTATGTTTCAGTTCAAGATAGTTTAAATTTTAAAATTAAAATAAAATTTAAAAGTTTTAACTAATTAATCTTTGTAGAGGTGTACACGGTCTGGATTGGTTCGGTTCTGAGAAAATCCAAGAACCAGATCGGTCCTAACGGTTCTGTGATTTTGAGAACCAGACCAAACTATTATACTTGTAAAACCGGACCAGAACCAAACCGAAAAAACAGTTCGGTTTCGGTTTGGTTCACGATTCCAAAAATTTCTATTTACAAGAATAAATTGTTAATATTAGTAAAATAATTACTCAAACTAATTACATTTAAGTCATGATAAAAACTAATAATATTAAGGCATTACTCAACATTACATATCTATACCACCCTAATATCATTAAAATTATAAAAAACCAATTAATAAAAATAAAACTTGATATTATATATATATATATATCTTTTAAAATTCGATTCGGTTCAGTTCGAACCACGGTTTTTTCATAAAATCCATTAACTGAATTGTTTTTACGGTTCTCATATTTCTTAATCCGAAACCGAACCAATTCTTAATAGAACCGAACCAAATCGTAAGATTCGGTCCGGATTACCGGTTTGAATAAATTTTTGAACGGCCCTACTTTGTATAAGTTGGTTGGTCTTTTGATCTAGCCCATAGGGTGAACCATTTTCGGTTTGGCTGATTCGCTGGTTTAATCGCAATTTTAGCAGTTTTATCAAAATATATTGATTAGATTTGTTTGATTCGAAATAAATTAAAGATTGACCTAATTAAATATTAAACGGCTGAAATTGCTTGATTCGAAAAAAACTTTCCGCCCAAATAATTGTTAACTTTTATTTTACACAATCCTACATCAGGAAAAAAATGAAAAATTGAGTTATTTCACTTATATTATATAAGGAAAATGGGTTTTTTTAGAGAAAAACTTTCTAGGAGCTCCAAACCCTTATTATAAAATTATTAAATTTTCTTAATTTTAAACAATTAAGAAAATTTCCTAGCTTCCATTTAACTTTTATCTTACAATCCCACATCTAAAAAAGGAAAAAAAAAAAAGAAAAAAAAAAGTGAATTGTTTTACTTACATAAAGTGAACTTTATGCTCCCATTTATATAAATTATTGAATTTTTTTAATTTTATACAATTAAGAAAATTCTCATTGGTTAACTTCCACTTAACTTTTATTTTACAATCTCATATCAAGAAAAGAAGGAAAAAGTGAATTATTTTACATAAAGTGAATCTTATGCTTCCATTTATATAAGTAAAATGAGATTTTTAGTAATAAATCTTATGATCAATATCTCATACTATTTTTTTTTATTTTCTTAATTTTAAATAATTAAGAAAATCTCCATTGACTAACTTCCATTTAACTTTTATTTAACAATTCTACATAGAGGTTTTGATTTTAAAAATAATTTTGTATGAGATGTTGAAACTCTTATAATATCTCTCCTTAAAAGTATTCTTTTGTAAAATATATAGATATATTAATAATCTTGACGTCACTCTTACTGCTTCTTAATATAAAAATTATTAGATAATTATGATCATTTTGAATTTGTATTAAAAACTTATAAATTATGGGATAGATTATTATAATTTTAAATTTATATTGTGTCAATTTTAAATTTAAATTAATAGATTGCTTTTCATATTTAGTGATAGTTTAAATTTTAATAAAAAAAAATTAAAAGTTTTAATTAATTAATTTTTGTGTAAGTTAGTTATTAAATTTAAATTAATAGATTGCTTTTCATTTTAAATCGTTTTAGGTTTGAATGATTTGTTGATTTAATCGTGATTTTAGCGGTTTTACATGTTACGATGATTCTTTCTTACTCATTAAATTTTTAAAATTTCTTTAATTATTTCCCTTTCAAAAATCAATATGACAATTTTTTAAAATTCATATATTTTTATTCTAAAATAATAAAGTATTAGAACTATGTCATTTTTTTTTTATAACAAAGCATAATTTTAATTATTAATTATCAATAAAACAATTTTAATCTATCTATGCTATATATTACAATAAAGGAACATTTGAAACAAAATTCTTAAACTTATATATAAAATATTATTTACGAGAGACAAAATATTAAAAAATTAAATATAATTATCCTATTTTAATAAATAATATATTATTTTATCTCATGATATGCTAGTTAGTCAAAATAAAAGAAAGTAATAATGAAATTAATGTTATAATATGTACTTAGCTTAAGTGGTAGAAGTTCTCTTCTCTTAAACTCATGATGATCGTGGGTTCAAATCTTGTTCACCTATTTCTTTAGTTTTTTATAAATAAAAAATGCTATTTATATAAAACACTATCACGTGGCATGCGGAGAATAAGGTTTCACTACACCAACTATTTATATAAAACACTACCACATGGTATGAGGATTTTTGTGTAATTTTTTATAAATAAAAAACACTATTTATATAAAACACTGCCATGTGGCATGAAGAGAGTAAGGTTTCATTACACTAATTGAGACCTTCACTTAATAATAGTATAGATAGGGGTGTAAATTTAGCTTGGCTCATGTTGGGCCTTACTGGCTCCGTCAAAATTCGAGCCGGGCCGGGCCAGAAAAGTAGGCCCAAAACCTAGGGGGTATTCGGGCCGGTGGGTCGGGCCGGGTCTGAACATTTTTTTTAAATTTTTTCTACCAAAATTTTATTATTTTTCACTAAAAAAGACATTGGGCCTCGGGCAAGCCAGACTTCAAAATGATGGCCCAGGCCCAGGGTCTTGGGTTGGGTTCGGGCCTAGGCCGAAACAAGCCCAAATGGGCCAGGCCCACTCCGGACTACGAGCGGGCTTCCGCCCACGGGCCGCAGGCCATGTTCACACTCCTGTGTAGATAGAAGATAGTTTTGTAATTTGGGATGATTTGTAATTTTTTGGTAAATGAATGGATGAGTGCGAGAGAAAACGTGATTGATTGATGTGGATGATGCAATAGAGGAGAGAGAAAAAAAATGATTAATTTATGTGTAGAATGTGAAAGAAGGAAAGAGGAGATATTAAAATTAATAAAAAACAATTTTGAAAAAATTATAAAACCAAACAATTTTTTATTTTGAGAGCCCAAAAAAATTGATTTGAGCGTGAAACAAGCCCTAAGAATTTTTATTTTTATTTATTTTTATTTTTTTTATCAAGGCCCAGCCAAAAAATCTCTGCCCAAAAGTCTTCAATTGTAAAAATTGAGAAAAATATTCTTTATCAACAGGCCCAGAAAAGAATTTTATTCTTTGAGTAATGATACATAATAAAAATTTAAAAAAAAAAAAAAAAAAAGGAAAAAACCCTCCTTTTCTGAAGGATCAATAAATAAAAACTTCATATTCAAAGCTCAACTAAAAAAATAATTACCCAAAAGTGATCCCAATAGTAACACTTAGAATTTTAATTACAAGAATGACAAATTGCGACAGTGATTCATGTATTTTGGTTCTTGTGTCATTTTGATTATTATAATTTCAATTGACTCGATTTTGATTATGAATTTATGATTTTGTTTCAAGTTAATCCAATTGATTACAACTCTTAATATTATTTTATGAAAAATATGCATAACCAATTCAATAATTATTTTCAGTCAAAAACATTAACGACATTATCAATTGGATCAAATTGACACAAAATTTAAAAGTAAGGGTCAAAATTGTATCAGTTGAAAGTGTAAAGATCAAAATGACATAAGGGACAAAATGTAAAGACCACAGGTATAATTTACCCTTACAAGAATTAAACATATAATTTTCATAAAATATTTCATAATATAAAAATTAATAAAAGTTATTTAAATATTAAAAAAACCTAATTTGCCTTGACCTCACGAAAGGTTGGGCACATCAATTCAACATCCCCCAAACCTATCAAAAGAAATGGCAGGCAGCCTTTTGAGTTTGGTCGGAAAACATTTTTTAAAAAATATTTTTTTGTATTTTTTGGTATTCGAAATAATAGAAAACAAAAGTTGATGAAAAATATTTTCTATGGTTAACAGAAAATAAGTCTATATGGACAGGAAATATTTTTTTACTTTTAAAAGGTAGAAAATATTTTCTGGACTAAAATCTTACCAATGTCTCCACACTATCACCGTCACCTCACCTCCACCACCACACCACGATCACCACGGCCACAGCTACTGCACCATTGCTGTCGTCAATGCCCCATCACCATGCCACCACCTCTACCTCCACCTTTGTTTCACCACCACCACCACCACCACCACTAAATATAGAAAAATGTTTTCTCTAGAAAATATTTTCTGAAAAAAAATTTTCTATAAAAAATATTTTCCGTCCAAACAACGGAGTATAAGATCACAACCTAATCAGTTTCCCTTAATTTTTAAACTTTAATCCATATTATTCCATTAATGCATCTTAAAAAAAAAAAATGCTAACCAAAAAAATTAGAACTTGATGCATTTCATAAATTTTTTAAAAAATACTTCTTTTGTGTTATTGATAAGAATCTTGAAAATATATTTTCCTTGAAACAGATCTGTAGCTTACATGTTGTTATATACTAAATGCAAAAATATCTAATACACAAAATATCTAATACAAAATATCTAAGCTAAATCTAAGCTAAACTGATTCTTAACAAACTAACAAACTTACTTAACTAACTGTATAACAAACTAACTAACCACCATAACCATTTCCATTGTAGCTACAGATCTGTGACGAATGCTCTGTAACAGACAGAGGCAGTGATGAATGCTGAGTACTGGGAGAAGGCAGCAGTGATGAATGCTGAGTACTGGGAGAAGATGTTGGTGTTGCTGTGATAACTTCTTCAGCCCCCTCAAGCTGATAGGGCATAGAAACACTAGCAGCTTGTCACGAAGATAATGAAATCGGAAAGGAGAAAGAGGCTTAGTTAAAATATTAGCGACCTGATCAAGTGTAGGAATATATTTAAGTTCAATCTGTTTGGCAGCCACTTTTTCCGAATAAAATGGCAATCAATTTCTATATGTTTTGACCGAGAATGGAAAACAGGATTTGATGCCAAAGCCATTGCAGAGAGACTATCACACCAGATAACAGGAGTAGTCGAAGAAGAAACACAGAAATCTTTAAGCAGCTGCTGAATCCAAGTGAGCTCGGCTGTGGCATGAGCTAAGGCTCTATATTCAGCTTCAGTGGATGATCTTGAGACAGTGGCTTGCTTTTTAGCTGACCAGGAAATCAAGTTGCATCCAAGATAGACACAATAGCCGGAGGTTGATTTACGATCAAGATGATCACTTGCCCAATTTGAGTCTGAGAAGGCCGAAAGATCAAAAGAACTAGGTGTGAAAGAGAGACCATAAGACAAAGTTCCTTTGACATATCGAAGAAGTCTCTTAACTGCTTGAAAATGTGCATTAGTGGGAAGATGCATAAATTGACAAGCTGTAGACACCCCATTTTTGACCGACCTTAAGACTCAGACATCACTGATTGAGCGCTCGGTGATGTTGCATATTGTGCTCGTTCAGAAGTCCCAGAGTCGCGGCCGTGCGCCCTGCCTCCGGACTTCCGAATCCTCTTCTGTGCCTTGTCTCGGTTTGCGAACCAGACTCGGTTTTCTCTGTTTTCTTTCCTGAGGGAAGGGAGTAGTCCTGTAGACTATCTCTCGGTGGCCGTGTGCTACTTTTCGTGGCCGTAGGCCATTTTACCCATTTCGGAGCCCGGTTCCCGGTTTTCGGAGCCGTCAGGCCGTGTGCCTCGGCTCGGGACCGCCTAACCATCTCCGATTTCTCTGGTTTTTGGAAAGTGCCTCTGTTTTATCATTATGAAGAACACTGGGGCCCCTGATGCCCACTTCGTGGCCGTGCGCCACTTTCGGTGCCTGCAGCCGGTTTTCGGGACCCCGAACTGCGTGATTTGGGCCCCGAGCATTCATTTTGCATCGGTTTTCTCTGATTTTGGGCAGGGACCTCTGTTTTATCATTCCAAGGAACACTGGGGCCTCTGATACCCACTTCGCTGCCGAACGCCACTTCCGGTGCCTGCAGCCCATTTTCGGGACCCCGAACCTCGCGGTTTGGGCCCCGAGCGTTCATTTCTCATTAGTTTTTGTTCAAATTTGGCAGGTACCTCTGTTTCAGTACCAGGAAGATCACTGGGGGGTAGGAGGCCAGCAATTATCCCAGATAACCAGTTTCGCTCCTCCGGCGCCCGTTTTGCTCACTTCCGGGCCAATGTTGAACACCCTGGGGGTATTTTCTTCCAACCAAAGCTACATATCTGTGATCAGGGGGCATGGGAGGACACAAAAAAGTGGTGGTCGGCCAGCAATTGTGAGTTTCATTTTTGAGCCTCTCCTTCAAGCTCTATGTTGTGACTCCTGCTTCAGTGTTGCCAATTTCCGACCTTGGAACCTTGTTCTACACATCTGGGAGGACCCTAAAAGTTGGTGGTCGGCCAACAATTGTTGTTTTCATTTTTGAGCCTCTCCTTCAAGTCCTATGTTGTGACTCCTGCTTCAGAGTTGCCAGATTCCGACCTTGGGGCCTTATTCTACACATCTGGGAGGACACCATTGCATAGTGGTCGGCCAGCATTTTTTTAGGTCATTTTTGGGCATGGCCGGCCGGCCAGGGTGAGTGGCTGGCCGACCAGGTGGGGTGGCCGGCCGGCCACCTCCCAGAAATTTACCTGGCCGGCTAGCTTTCTGCTTTCCAGCCCTTTCCAGCTGTCCGGATATTTTTGCAAAATATCCCGGGCATCTGGGGGATATTTTGGGAGGGAAAGCTTGGGTGCTTTTCCCTCCCCTTTTACACCCTTTCTTGCCTATTTGAAGGGCTTGTCTCCTCCTTTGCTAGGGTTGGAACATTTTCTCTTAATATTTCATCTTCCAAAACCTCCATTTCCCTCTCAAAAAACTCAAAAAACCTTCAAGCTTCCTAGCTAATTCCTTCATCAACCCTAAGCTCTACCATCCCCACTTCCATTACAGCAGTAAGGAAGGCTTCTTCAGAGGTTAAGAGGCAACAATTTCAAGCCAAGAAGCCACCATAGTTGGATCTTCAAGGGTAAGTTCCTAAATTCCTTTTTCTTGCATTTCCTTGAGTCATTTCTTTACCCTATTTCCTTTTTGTTTTGGACTCCGACCCCTACTGGTTTTGTGATTATTTTGAGCCCCTCTACAACATTGTAGAAGGGCTCAACCCCATTTGGTGTCTCTATGATATACTTCCTTCAATATCACTCTTTAGGCCATTGTTTTGCATGCTTTGTTTAGCTTTTGAGTGATCTGATTTCGAGTATACTATATACTGTGAGTGGGCTTATTTTGAGCCCCTCTTCAACATTGAAGAATGGCTCAGCCATGTTTGACTTCTCTACCATGCACTTCCTTTGAAATGCTTCCATTTTACCGTAAAATTGCATGATTGTTTTGGCCTATTTGTAATCTGATTTGGAGCATGAAACATACTGATATTGTGCTTATTTTTAGGCCCTCTTCAACATTGAAGAAGGGCTCAACCTGGTTTTCTTGCTCTACATATCACTTGCTTTGAATTCTTGTTCCATTTCCATTTTGCATGCTTTTTTAAGCTCACAATGCTTCGGATTTCAGCCTTCATCAGGCCTAGAGAGTGCCTTATTTTTTCCTATTCTTCATGATCTGTTAAGAGTATTAGGCCATTTGATGATTGGTTTTGGTACTTCATGTTGTATTCTCCATATTTTCCGTAAACTTGCATGCTTTGTTAGGCTTCCTTAGCCACTGTTTTGAGTCTTCATCAGGCTTAGAAAGTGTCTTATTTTGGCCTATCCTTCATGTTTTGTTAAGGGTCCGAAGTGTTTTGGTGATTTCTTATGGTACCTCATGTTATAGCCTTTGTCGGCTCATTATTTTGCATGCTATGTTTAGTATATCTACATACTGAATTGGGGGATGTCACCTCTTGTAAATGTGCATATTTTTGGTCCCTCTTTAATTTTGTAGAACTGTGTTTTTGGGTTTGAGCATTGTATATACTACTTGCTTTGTAATTCCCCTCTTTTTCCCCATTTTTGCATGCTAATGTTGCCATACTTGTGATCATTGTTTGGCCTTGCTTTGTACTGAAAAAATGCTAGTTTAGGGGCTTCCTTGCTACTGTTTTACATGCCATGTGCCATTTATGCATGTTTAGTAGGGCTATAGGCCATTTCGGGTGCATTATATCGCATTTCGGGCATTGGGTGCAATTTTGTCATAATTCGGGGGCTATTCGCGCATCATTTTAGCTGCTGAAATTTGCATTTTCCATATGCCATATGTCGCATCTCATTTGCATGTCATTTCTGTGCCTTAGGGCCATGCCTCGGTTTGTGCGCCCGCGGGCACGCACTTCGAGGCACTTCATTTTTGTCCGACGGCCTCCTATGTGAGTGAGCTGAGGCTCTCCCATGTTGGTGTAAGCCCATCGTGGCATTCCGTATGCCATTTCATTCTATTTCATATCATCGCCTCGGTTTGCGTGCCTGTGGGCACACATTTCGAGGCACTTTGGTTTTATCCGATTTGCATTTCATATCATCGCCTCGGTTTGCGTGCCTGTGGGCACACATTTCGAGGCACTTCGGTTTTATCCGATTTGCATTTCATATCATCGCCTCGGTTTGTGTGCCCGTGTGCACACATTTCGAGGCACTTCGGTTTTATCCGATTTGTATCTCACATCATGGCCTCGGTTCGCGTGCCCGCGTGCACGCTTTTCGAGGCATCTCATTTTCATCTCATTTTCTCAGTATAGTGCATACCAGGTTGTATCTTAGATTGCACGTATTTCGAGACATCCCATCTTTTCATTAGCATTGTGCATACTAGACTGTATCTTAGCTGCATTTCATGCATATCATGCATATTGCATCGTGTTCGGGATAGAGTTAGCCCGGGCACGGGAAACGAGGCACGTTTCACGGAACGGGTCTCAATTCCCCAGTCACCGACACTCCGGATTACCCATGATGGAGTCAGGTTTTTGTTGTAGCATTCATCTGCATTGCACCCTATATTGAGTTGTGCAATCCGATTCCTCGGCCATCATGCATCGTTATGCGTGATTGGTGGCACGAGGATCGAGGCATGCATATATTTGTGAAATACATTGCTATGCCCTTTTCTGCTCTCTGTCGCAGCAAAATCCAAAATCAACAACTTTTCGGAGTTCGGCACGCTTTTTGAGAAATAGTGCAAACAGAGGCTAGATTGGGCATCCCAGTGGATTTCTGCGCAACACAGTCCAACATTCATCGGAAGCGAGGCAGTCCCTGGCTTGCATGCCAGTTTACAGTCTTTCCTAGTTTAATCTGTTAATTAATTAGAAATCTGTATATTTCGAACTGTATATTTTTGGACTGTAATATTCTTTATTATTTCGGACTGTATATTTATTCGGACCCTCTGCGCGAGGGCGATGTTGTAATAAGTGTGGGTGAGTGTGATGTATGTCTTCCAACCCCACGTCTTTATCCCTTTTATTTACCTGCTTACGATGGTTAGATATAGGGCATATCTCAATTAGCATACAGTATGACAGCATGTTTGCATCATTCATCTGTTTTGCATGCACCGGGCTCGGCGCATCATACAAACTGCATTTGTATTTCAATTCCAAATTGAGTACATGATAGTTGTAGCATTTCACATGCCATCTTTAGAATAGCCGAGCCTGCTATAGTTGCATTTTGCATGTGTTGCATTAGGCATTTCAGTATGCTTAGGTCCATGCATGGATTTCTAATCAGTTTCCTGTTTTGGCTTGGAGTACTAGGTGAGTTTTATGCTTTAGCATCCTTGTATGCGTGTGAGTGCTGCCATGATAGCATGCTTGCCATGAGGCTATGTGCTTATGTGATATAACTGCCTTGAATGCCTGTGGGTGGAGGTTGAGTTATCTGAATTGGGACAATGCGTTGACTGTTTGTTTTAAGCCCACTAGATAGTGGCAAAACCTTTGTTTTCTAAGCCCACCTGAGGGTGGCAAATTCGCATTTTAAGCCTACCTGCGGGTAGCAAACCACTTTTCAAACAAACAAACATGAAATGTTTTGTTCCAATTCAGGCGATTCAGTCTATACTTGTATGCTGCGAGCATCACATAGTAAACTAGGCTAATAACCGGGATAAGAACTCACAATGTTTTCAAAATCAGATATCATGGTTAGTAGAGGCCGGTCTTTGACCGGGCGAGCGGGGGTGCTCACGATGTGACCTTCCCTAATCGTACCCAAGTTCCCGAGCCAACTTTGGTGATGACGGACACGTGGCCTTTGGCACCGAGTTAGGGTTTCCTAAATTTCCCATTTTAAAAATATTTAGGAGGCGACTCTGTTATCTGGCAAAGCAGTCCATGTTTGGCACTTCTTTCAAAAAAATCTGTTTTTTTTCAAAAACGATTTGCCGGATTTGGACTCTTTGGTTCAAGATATAGAACCGTGACATTTGAGTCCTTGAACTGTAGTGACCCCAATATGAACAGAACGGGAATTAACACCTCCCGGGGCGTTCGGGGACGTCCACACAAGCCTGATTCACAGCATAGGAAAGATCAGGTCTTATGATAGTCAGATATTGCAGACCACCGACTAAACTTCTATATAGGGAAGGTTGAGTAAAAAGCAGAGAATCAGCAGCAGAACATGTAGTCTTAACAACCATAGGAGAAGAACATGGTTTGCAGTCTTCCAAACCAGCTTTGTGCAATAAGGCAGCAGCATATTTGGCTTGAGATAAGAAGTAACCATGCTCAGCAGAAGACTGAACTGAAATGCCCAGAAAATAAGACAGGGAACCAAGTTCTTTCATTGAAAAGGCCTTGTGCATTTGCTGAAGAAGATTAGCAATGAGTGCAGAGTCATTACCAGTTAACAAGATATCATCAACATAGACCAAGCGCAATGTGAGACTAGCAGAAGTTTTTCTGATGAAAAGAGAAGTGTCAGACAGACTGTTAATAAATCCCTGAGAGAGCAAGAAGGAAGAAAAGGTTGAGTACCAAGCCCGAGGAGCTTGCTTGAGCCCATACAAAGCCTTCTTAAGCTTGCAGACATGAGTAGAAGATTGCACAAACCCTGGAGGCTGGAGCATATAAACTTCTTCTTGAAGATTACCATGAAGGAATGCATTGGAAATGTCTAGCTGTTTGATAGTCCACTGAAACTGAAGAGCAATGCTTAAGAAAATACGAATTGTGGGTTGTTTAGCCACGGGACTAAAGGTCTCATGAAAATCAATTCCTTCTTGTTGTAAAAACCCCTTTGCCACCAAGCGAGCTTTATAACGAGCAATTGTGCCATTGGAATCTCTTTTAATTCGAAAAACCCATTTGCATCCAATAGCAATCTTATGAGAAGGAAGGGCAACAAGGTCCTAAGTGCCTTGTTGTTGAAGAGCTTGATATTCTTCCTTCATGGCTTGAAACCACACAGGAGAATTAAGAGCAGCTTGAACATAGGTAGGTTCAGTCTCAAGGAGAGAAACTGGAGCAGAAAAACAGTGAGGAAGTTTATGCTTAGAGCGAGTGATCATGAGATGTGTGTTAGATACAGAGGAAGAAAGAGAAGGAGAAGGTAAATCAATAGTAATAGAGGTAATAGGAATAGGTTGAGCAACAGAAGTAGGAGTAGGAATAGGTTGAGTAACAGGAGTAGAAGGAGGAACTGAAGGAGAAGAAGAATGCTCATAAGTAGCATGAGATGGAACAGACAGTGAGGAAGACTGAGAATTAGCAGAATGCACAGATGAGGGCACAGAGGTAGAACTAAGAGAAGAAGGCCAGAAAAATGAATTAAGAACAGATAAATCTGAAGATGAATGAGAAGATCCTGAGGGATGCTGCTGAGAGAATGGAAAACATGATTCATTAAAGATAACATGCCTAGAAATGTAGATTTTTCCAGAGAGAGGTTCAAGGCACCTATAACCTTTAATAGTAGGATGATAGCCTAGAAAAACACAAGAAACAGATTTTGGTGCTAGTTTGTGAGGAGCATAAGGTTTTAACCAAAGGAAGCATTGGTAACCAAAGACCTTAAAAAGGGAAAAATCAGGAATGAGATGAAACAATTTTTCAAAAGGAGTCTTGTGATGTAAAATGCTAGAAGGCATTCTGTTAACAAGAAATGTAGCGGTGGCAATAGCATCAAACCAAAAATGGATTGGCACAGAAGAGTGATGAAGCAATGTGATAGCAGTGTCAATAAGATGTCTATGTTTACGTTCAGCTATGCCATTTTGAGCCTGAGTATATGGACAACTACTTTGATGAACAATGCCATGAGAAGACAACAAAGCATCAACTCTTTTATTCACAAATTCAGTACCACAATCAGTGCGAAGTATTTTAAGAGAAGTCTGAAACTGAGTGGCAATATATGCTTTGAATACAAGCAATTTATCATATACCTCACTCTTGTAATTCAAAGGATACACCCAAGTAAATCTACTGTAATCATCTACAAACAAAACATAGAAACGAAATGGGGCATTATCCACCGTAAAAGGTCCCGATACATCACTATGGACTAAAGCAAAAGGACAATTAACAGAAGCATTAGACAAAGTGAAAGGAAGTCTATGAGATTTGGACACATTACAATCAAGGCAAGAGAAGGCCTTATTCAAAGACAGTTTATTAGGTAAGAAACCAGCTAGATGCTGAAGCTTTGAAGAAGATGGATGGCCTAATCTTTGATGCCAAAGAATATCAGACACAGAAGCTGTAGTGCTAGATTGAAAAACTTGAGGAGAGGAGGATTGCTGAGCAGATGGAAGGAACTGGTAGAGACCATTGATATTAATACCCCTATGTAGAATCTTGTTCGTGCATTTGTCCTGAATGACAAAAGTATTAGCATAAAAAATAATAAGACAATTGTGGTCTTTGGTAAGTTGATGCACAGATAATAGATTTGAAGAAATGGCAGGAACATGAAGAAGATTGGAGAGTTGGAAAGAATGATGTGGTGTAGGCAAGATACCTTTACCAATATGACTGATTTGTAAGGAAGAACCATTACCAATTTGAACCTGCTCCTGACCTGGATAAGGCTGAAATTGTTGAAGATTAGTCAAGTCATTGGTCAGATGATTTGTGGCACCAGAGTCAACATACCAAGGAGGTATGGAAGGATCAGCAGAATTCTGAGATACTGAAGCAGTATAGGCTCTTGATGGAGACATGGAGGACTGAAATGAGTTGGTGCCAGTGGAAGGCTGAAAGGAGTTGTTGTTAGTGAAAGGTTGAAAATAAGGATCCAGTCGGTGCCAACAGTCAAAAGCATTATGACTCAGACCTCCACAAATCTGACATCCAGCAGTAGAAGAAAAATGGCCTCTGGATCTATTAGTATTATACCTAGTATTGAATCTTCCTCCGCGAAAATTAGTATGTCTACCTCCTCTAGAACCACGATATAGACTTCTGCCTCTTGCAGAGTGAAAACCTCGATTGTAAGCATTTGAAGAATCATAGTTAGTATGAGAGGAAGATGAAGATCCTTGTGAGGCAGAGTAGGCAACAGTAAGATCAGTTCCAGTAGATTGTTTTTGTTCAATGTGAATGGACTCTGAGCATAACAAAGAACACAACTGTTCCATGGTGACAGGTTCAAATCGAGTACGAATAGAGGTTTTGAAAGCATCATATTCTGCTGGTAAACCATTCAAGGTAAAAAATACCAGATCTTCATCATCAATTCTTGCAGAAACCAATGCCAACTGAGCTGCGAGATCTTTGATTTGTGTCAGATATACCTCCATTGAAACTGACTTCTTACTGAGTGTTTGAAGTTTGGTTTTGAGTTGATGAATGTGAGAACATGAAACTGAAGTAAATTGCTTCTCTAAGAATTGCCAGACCTGATCACTGTGAGTCAGATGAAGAACAGAAGAATAAATAGATGGAGATAGAGTTGCAGTCAGGAAAGTGAGCAGATGAGCATCAATCAACTGCCATTTTGCATAACTTGGATTTGGAATAGTTTTTCCAGAAACATCAAGGATTTCTGAGGATGGACATGGATGAAATCCATTCACATGATCAAGAAATCCAGATGCTCTAAGCACATTTGTCATCTGTGATTTCCATATGATAAAATTGTTTGCCTCGAGCTTCACTGTGATGAGAGAATTGAAATTCGAAATTAGTGAACTGAGATTTGGAGGTAACAAAGCATCTGTCATTGAAGCATCTGCCATTGAAAGGCTGTGGATCTTGCTCACGAGAGCTTAGGGCTCTGATACCATGATAAGAATCTTGAAAATATATTTTCCTTGAAACAGATCTGTAGCTTACATGTTGTTATATACTAAACACAAAAATATCTAATACAAAATATCTAAGCTAAATCTAATCTAAACTGATTCTTAACAAACTAACAAACTTACTTAACTAACTGTGTAACAAACTAACTAACCACCATAACCAATTCCATTGTAGCTACAGATCTGTGACGAATGCTCTGTAACAGACAGAGGCAGTGATGAATGCTGAGTACTGGGAGAAGGCAGCAGTGATGAATGCTGAGTACTGGGAGAAGATGTTGGTGTTGCTGTGATAACTTCTTCAGTTATTAATTTTGAATGGCATTAACGTTAGGGATTAAAGTGTAACAAATCACATAATTTGAGAACAAAAATGGAACAATTAAAAATTGGGACTAAAATATAGTATAACGTATCCTTTGAAGATCATTAGTGCAGTTAACCCTTTTTTAATTACATTTTTTCTCAGAACATTGAAGTAGTTTGAATTAACAATTATAACATAGAGAACTACAAATAAACTCCCAAAGAAAGAAAGAGATACCCAAAACGATTGCAAGGCGAATAGGACCCTCACGTAGGTTGGAGGTATCAAGCTCTTGATCTCTTAGTACAGTGCAAGAGTTCTGGTCAATGGGCTAAATACTGTTAACTGTCAAGTGTAGGACAAATGTTGCCAAATTTTAAACACCATGTGGCTGGTTGAATTCGCTTTTGTTTTCTAAACTAGATTCCAAGCTAGTAAATTGTTTTGTTTTTATTTTTCTTCTTTGTCCTTTGATACACTTTCTTTGTCTATATAAATGTAAGGAACAAGTAAGTAATTTGTTCTCCCTTTTCTCTAAATCAGATTGCAAGCAAGTAATTTGTTCTCTCCTCATTTTTTTCCTACACCAAAATGCAAGCAAGTAATTTATTCTCTTCTTTTGTCCTTTGACATACTTTGTTTCTGTATAAATATAAGGATTGGCAGGTAATATGGAGTACCAACCATATCATCATTGATCTTCTTGTTTTCAAAGTCATCACAGGCCACAAAATAGAGGTACGAAAGAGTGTTTTTCTTTTCTTCCTTTTAAGAATATATATGTTTTCTTTTTAATTAGTTGGCACTGTCTAACTTCTATTTTTTAGTTTACATGTTAGCCACAATAAGAATTTAATATCATTGCAGGAGTCACCAAGTGAGATTCTAACTTCTTTAAAGTTAATCTTGATTTGTCCTACATTATTGTTATCTCTATATTCATAATGTCTTGACAATGTTGTTTATGAGAAATGTTTTTTGAGGTTCAAATATTTTGCGAAATAATGTAGAAACACTTTATATGGTAGCTTCAAATGAAATTTTTTACTTGAGGGGTTACTTGCAGATCTCTTGGTGCGGTCCCTTGCGTTGCTGAGCCCGTTTAAGATCTCGTATTTGATTTTTTAACAGGTAAATACTCATATAATTAATATTGAGAGAGGATTGTCTCGTGTTAGTTGGCCCCTCCTATCTATTTTACTGATTGAATAATCTATCGATTTATAACTACACATCCTTAAAAAGAGTGTATCATATGCATTTCTAATTATGCTATTTTCTTCTTTAATTATGACATTATTTTAGTTCTAACTTATGTGTTTTTTAGTTATGCATCATGTTGTGTTTAGTTATCATATATATATATATATATATATATATATATATTTTAAGTTATGATTCAGAAATTATGAAATTATGTCATTTTATTTTTTAATTATAAGGTGCATATGATACGCACTTTTTAAGAGTGTGTACCATAGTTATACTTATATTAAGTAAAATGAAAGGGGTATTGCATCCAGTGGAATAAAAAAGTTTTTCTTTTCACAAAATCACTTATACCTCACATAATTTTGTAATTTTTTTTTTCTTTATCCTGCTATACTATAATTCCCCCTAAGATAAACTTTTCATCTAAAAATGTTCTATGAGCACCAAAGTATTAATCTAAATTTATTAAATTTTTAAATTTTAAGAAAATATTGGCCATCTAACCATATCTGTAATTTTGGAATTCAAAAATCTTAATATAGAAAGTCAAAAAAGAAATTTAGCCATCTCTAATTTGAAATTTAAAAATCTTTAAAAAAAATTCCAAATATGAAATTAGTCTTAAATAATTTTAAATTTTAAAAATATTTATTTCAAAATTTTCTATTTTTATTTTTGAAACTAAACAATTCATGTGGCATCCATAGAATTAAAAAAACATTTTGGCATCAAAATATTTATAGCACATTTGTTAATCAAAGAGAAATTAAAACAAAAAATACGTGTGCTGTGCATATTTTTTTGTCACATAAACAAATAAATGTGTTGTGCAGATCTGTCTTTTAACAATATCCAAGCCTGCAATATTTTATTTTTAAAATTTTAAAATGCGCGTCATAAAATATAGATGATAAACTATTGGCCTAACTTCTTCTTTTTTCGTAATTTAAAAATTTGTAAATGGAAAGTCAAAAATAAAATTCTGACCATATTTATGTTACATCTATTTTGAGATTTAAAAGAAAAGTCTAAATATAATTTTAATTATATATAATTTTAAAATATTTAAATGGAAAATATGAATGAAATTTTTAGCTACAAATTATAATTATCAAATGACCTAATTTTATTGAGAAAAACATTAAATGAAAATTGATAGAATTTATATTTATAATTATGAAATATTTTCTAAATGGAATGATCACTTATAATTTTTTGGTTTTAAGCTAAAAATATAGTTTATAGACTAGCCTGCTTTAGTCTTATATAGTTTTTCAAATATAAATATACTTTAATATTGATACAATAGATATTAGACTTATTTTAAGAATAAAATTTCTTAATTAAAGTTTTAAAATGTTAATAAATATACAAAAATAATATATACATATTTCCTATTTTGCTATAAAAATATTTACCGATTAAAAATTAAATTTCGTCTGAAAATATCTATGAGCTCCAAATATTAATCTAAATTTCTTATTTTCTAAAAATTTTAAAATATTAAGAAGTAAAAATATCATAGAAATATAGGTCCATCTAACAATATTGAAAATCGAAAAAGAAATTTATCGATGTTTTACTAATCATATCTAACCTAGATCTAACTCAAAATATATTTATTTTTAATTTTAAAAACTAAACAATATATATGGCGTCTAAAGAATTATAAACTTTTTAGCGGTTAGAATAATTACGATGTATTTATTAATCAAAAAAGAAATTTCGCATGGCACATATAAAAAGAAATTAAAAAAATATGTGTAGTGCATAATTTTTATGTCACGTTCAAAAATACATGTGTCATGCTTAAAAATATATATTGTTTAAATTATATCTTCTTTTTTTCTCTCTTTTTTTTTTAAAAAATAATATCTAACCCTTCTATTTGTTTTAATATTTAAAAATACGTAAAAGTGTATTTAGATTATAATTTATTTTTTTTTTTGGTTGACATTTTGTGTTTCTTATTGAGAGCCCTTAGGGCTATATTATTAGCAAGATCAATAAATAAATAGGTGAGGTGATTCACGAGTTAGACAGACAATTATTCCACAGTAATATTAGAAATATTAATTAATTTATCAATTAACACACCAACTAGTTATAATATTAAATGAAACTATGTTAATTAGTTTTCAAAATTAGTGTTTTGGATGAAAATAAAAAAATCATGACATGTTCTCTTTTAATCATTATTAATTGTCAGTGAAAGACGGTGCACGTTATTTTTAGATAGGAAAGAAAAAAAATGTGTTGCTTTAACTGATTTTAGAAAAAAAGAAAAAGATTAAGATTCATAATTTAAGTCTCACAATGAGTTGATAAATTATGTGTCAATTTTGATATGTTACAAGCTCAATCATATAAGGGGTCTAATTCTCTTATTATGCCTTTGTGAGTAAATTGAGAGACATAAATTATAGTTTCTCTTCACTTTAATGGGAAATTCTATGAAAACACACCTCAAAAAAAGGAGTATACAAATGGCTCGTAGTTTGTGGGCGACCTGAAGCCTCGTCTGCGGCTCGGGGTGGGCTCGGCCCATTTAGGCCTGGGCTCGAGCCTAGCCCAAGTCCCTGGGCTTGGGCTTGGGCTTGGGCTTGGGCCTGAGCTTGAGCCTGGGCCATCATTTTGAAGCCCGGCCTGCCTGGCTTGACCCGTCGGCCAACCTATAGGCCTATACTTAAGGCCCACTCAAGGCCCGGCCCACCCGAGTCCCAGTGTCTTTTTTAGTAGAAAAAAATAAAATTTTGATAGAAAAAATTTAAAAAAAAAATATGTTTAGGCCCGCCCAAGGCCCGAATACCCCCTACGCCTAAGCCTAATTTTCTGACCCGACCCGAATTTTGGCTGGAACCCGCAAGGTCCGACGTGGGCCAGGCCAAGTCGAGGCCAAATTTACACCCCTAAAATGTATCATATGCCTAGTTACGACTTTTGTGATGTTTTATAATCGATTGTAATATTGGTTTTGACCTATTAGGGTATTGGTTAGGACTTTGTTATGATTTATTATGGTTGTTATTTTTTTTATTTGCAAAAGTTAGTGATTATTGTGTTTTTTTTTTTTATATTTTTGGGAAAATTACACAAATAGTCCCTATAGTTTGGGGCTTGTGTCACTTTGGTCCCTGACTTTTCAATTGTGACACATTTGACCCTGAATTTTGAATCTTGTTCCAAATAAGGACAATTGAATATATAATTAGATTTTTCAAGGGTAAAATTGTCAATTTAATAAAATATAAACTAATTTGACAAAAATAAATGTCAAACAAATATTTTTGAATTTTAAAAATTATTTCTACCTACTAAAAATAAAATTATGTAAAATTGATAAATCTTTTAGACATTTATTTATTTTTTTTACCAAATTAATTTTTATTATGTGTTTGGATGATGATCATGTAAAATTAATTTTAAAAAATTAATCATGTAATTTTTATTAATTTTACATAATTTTATCATTGGTGGATAAAAATAATTTTTAAAAAATTAAAAATATTTTTTTGACATTTATTTTTATCAAATTAGTTTATATTTTATCAAATTGACGATTTTACCCTTGAAAAATCTAATAATATTTTTAATTGTACTTATTTGAAACAAGATTCAAAATTCAGGGTCAAATGTGTCACAATTGAAAAGTCAGGGACCAAAGTGACACAAGTCCTAAACTATAAGGACTATTAGTGTAATTAACCCTATAGTTTTTATTTTTAATTGTGATTGTTATTTTGGTTATGATTAACAAAGTCTTTAGTTATGATGCAAGTGGCGTTTGATTACGACTCATTTTAATATTGATTATGATTCATTGTAGTGTTAATTATAATTCATTAGGGTATTTAGTTATGACCCATTTTGATTTCTTTAGTTTTGACTGAAAGTGGTTTGGTTAAGAAACTTTGTAGTACAATCGACATCATAAATTATCATAACTTGCATATGGTGCATAATAAAATTAAAAAAAAAAAAGGAGTTGTGTTGTAGAAATTTTTGAATATTCATTCTCAATTATAATGCGTTACCATGATGGAAAATGATATACAATCTCACTTTTTAGACTCAATAATGTGTAAGTAAGATGATTGGTTGATGATAGAGAAGATATAAGAGACAATGTTACTTTAGATATTCTAATTAAGTGTTACATTATTGAATTTAAAAAGTGAGTCTAATTTTTTAGGTTGGATAACAATGTTCAATTCATATTTATCCATCTACGTTTACTTATAGTAACTTAATTTTCTCTCCATGTGGATAAAGAAGAGAAGGGTGTGATGAATCTGATTCCAGCATCGTGGAAGATACTATGGGATGTGTGGAATGTTCGGATACTGGTTCTACTTAGTCTCACTTTACAAATCATTCTTTTCGTCTTTGGAAAACGTAGAAAGAATATGTCGTCTCAATGGATTAATGTGATTATCTGGTTGGCCTACATAATGGCCGATTGGGTGGCAACTGTTGCCCTTGGCAAGCTCTCTTATGCCCAAACTAATATTCCTAATCCCAATAATGCATTACAGGCATTATGGGCACCCTTGCTTTTATTGCATCTTGGTGGCCCAGATACCATAACTGCTTATTCTTTAGAAGATAATCAATTGTGGATAAGGCATCTTTTGGGCATGGGTGTTCAAGCTAGTGTGGTAATTTATGTCATTGTTATGTCTTGGAGGCATTTCTGGTTTTCATTTATGTTAATTCCGGCATTCATGGCTGGAATTATTAAGTATGGGGAGAGAACATGGGCTCTTATGTTAGCATGCCTTGATGAATCAGGATACATTGTACCCTTTCAAGTTTACACAGGTAGTCTTGCTCGCCCTATCGAACAAGAGGAGAGAGATGAAGAAGTTTTAAGTGTGGCCTGCAAACTGGTGAGGGAATTTAAAGAGTATATAGAGAATTATGACATTGGTAGATTTAAATTCATGGAATGGTATGAAGAAACAAATTTTATGAATGCAATGAATCTGGATGATGATACATTTATTGGGGATATATTGGAGGTTGAAATGGGGCTCATGTACGATTTGTTATACACAAAAGCACCCATAACATTTACCAAGAGAGGGTGCATTTTTCGCTCTATCAGCTTCATGTGTACTGTGTCTGTGTTGGTAGGACTCTTCCGGCTTATCGCCATGGAAGCGAAGTGGCACGAGCAGCACTACTCCATGGTTGATATTGTCATCACAGGGGTATTATTGGTCGGAGCTCTAGCTTTGGAGATTTATGCAGTCATTTTGTTATTATTCTCTGATTGGGCGATGCTTTGGCTAATTAAGTGCGGCAGAGGCAAATGGGCAATCCGATTGTTGCAGAAATTTCCTTGGTTTTCTGAAAAGAAGTGGTCTAAAAAGATGGGGCAAATCGATCTATTCGAAGAGGAAGACAAGCGTTCAGAGCTTGGGGATTCAAGGCAAGTTCTATTGGGGCTCATGTACGACTAGTGTGTGTATCCGTCCGACGCTATATCCCATGATTGTTCAATTTATTTATAGGGCCACACATACAGACATCTCAATTGACCTTGGGAGTCTTGAGCGGTTCTTTGCCTATACAACTTTTGATATCCAAATTTTTTTTTTTTTGATCGGCAAAACGAAGAAACTTTATTGATGAAAATATAGAACAAAGTGCAAGATAAAATACATCAATAAAGAAAGGCGAGCGCAAAAGCATCACATTGAGCTCAATCATCCCAACCAGGTTGGCACAAAAGGAGCCCAACCTATCATTTGCTAGCGCCGCCAAGGTTGGTGAGCAACCAACCGACCAAACAGAAAAGAAAGACAGGAAACAAAAACACCACTCCAAATTATTATTATGTAGATCATAACAGATATATGCTGCCGTTGTCAGAGTCAGATTTAGAGTCCGTTACATGCACTTCCGAAAATAAAGCTAACTCATGTGGACATGATGATGACAAGGAAACATGCAAAACTCTATCACATTACATGATGTATCTACTCCTCACCTGCCGTTCGTGGTTGCCTGTCGTTGTATCGGATCTTGACTTGAGGATTTTCATAAGCGAAGTCCGTATGCGTTTCAGTTTAAGGTATATTACAGTTTTGTTTCAGGTATATTACGGATGTTATCACTACAAGAAATTATGGTTTGAGACCAAAAAAAAAAAAAGGGAATAATATTACTTTTTAGAGACAAAATATTTTTATCACAAAAAGTGTTATTATTTTATTTTTAGAGATAAAATTAGACATTTAGTGATGAGTTACTAGCCCTTTGAAACCAAAAGTTGTCTCAAAAAATAAATCTTTGAAAACAAATTATTTTGTCTCTAAAAATGCATTTATTAGCGATATTTTTAAAATTTTTTTCCTAAAAACTCATTTTTTCATTTTTTACTTTTTGGGATGACTTTTTGTAACTATCCTTGCAATAATTGAAATTAGTTCTTAAATATTTTTTAGACCAAAATTTATACTTTTAGGGATAAAAAAAATTAATTTTTAAAACTCTTATATGCAGTGAAATTAAAATACTAGCAGGTGAAGAAGGACGCAAATGGTCTCCCTCGGATAGGATAAAAAAATTCATTGTGGATGCAAGAAGTTTTTTTCCTGACGGGTATATAAACTTTGGAAAAAGACAAGGAGCCAAATTGGGTTTCGTAGATGCGATGGATTTTTTCTATACAAATGTGATTATTGAACTCTTCGACGAAGGTAATAAGGAGATGAAATGGGAAAAATTGAAAATCGCGTGGTTGGCGATGTTATGCTACGCTGCAATTAGTTGTCCAAAAAATTACCGTCTTCAACAGCTTAAAGAAGGAGGCGAGCTCCTCAATTTGGTTTGGTTCCATACACCGCAGTCTCATATATTTTGTGGCGTCGACACCTTCACTCTAAACGGCTTCTTCTGTAAGTATTTTCAATCAATGCCGGATGTCGGAAGGGCGAGGTCACTCCACAACGAAGGCTCTTAAAAAAAAAAATTGTTCAATACAATAGTAATATTATGTGATTAGTATCATCATCCAATAATATCCAGTCATTTTCCTTTCCATGTATATATGGCAATATAGTTATATTTTGAGGTTACTTGGCTTTGGTGAATTTTTTTAAACATTTTAAGCAGATTTTTGTCTCTTTCTTTTTAGATTCTCTTAATCTAAATACATTTTAAAAATAAAATATTTGTGAATTTTTTTATATAAAAAAATTTTAGGTGCATCTAAGACAATTACTAATATATATATATATAATTCACCAAGAGCAAATAAATTACTAATATATATATATAATTCACTAAGAGCAACAACAACAAAAAAAAAAAAACTACTGAAAATTTAGAACCAAACACAATAAATGTTATTTAGTTTAAAAGTTGTTTTTTGTTTTTAAAATTTGTAAAACTTAAATTTATAAAGTGATCCCTATTCATCAAAATTCCGCCACTCTTATCTAATCCCTTGCGTTAGTAATTTGTAGAGGTAGTAAATGGGCAAGTTAAAACAGGTTAGGTAATAAAATAATTCAACCCAATCCGCCCATTTACTGGTTGGGTTTAAACGGGTTGGGATAAATTGAGTGTGAATTAGACAAATCAACTTGACTAATCCATTTACTTTAATGAACTTATTTTGTAATATACTCAAATTTTAAAAATAATAAAAAATGGTGCCAAACAAAAAATGTCGTAAATAGTTTTTAGAAAATTACATACACACGCATATAGTCCTATATTAAAAAAAAAAAAAATTAAAATTAAAATTTGAACCTAAACACATATAACAATATATATATATATATATATATATTTTGTGTTTCCATATATATAGACTAACATGTGGCACACACATTTGCGTGTACGATTTGAATAAGTAAGAATAAAAATAAATAATAAAGAAATTAATATTCTAATATTTATATGTTGCCCAAGTGATGTGAGATTTCTTAATGAAACTGAAGGTCTTGGATTAAAACTACTTCCAACACTTTATGTACTTTGTGTTTTTAGGATAAAAAAATATGCCACGTGGCATGAGAAGAAGGCTTAGACACAAAATCTAGCCTTCATTTAATAATAGTATAGATAGATAGATGTGTATATCTTCTGTACTTTTATTTATATTATTATTAAAAGTGAACAACTCACTTGATTTTATGAATCTCTTCTCTCTTTTTTGCTAAATGACCTTATCTTCTTGCGCTAAGTGTCAATTTCACTATTCAAAAGGAAAAAAGATCATAGCTACACAAGGGGCATAAGACCTCAACCAATTACCATTAATGGATATAATAAAAAACACTTTTCACCACTTAAACAACATAGAAAATATATTTTAAATTTAAAATTAAAATTTATATTTTAAATACACCTATCAAGTGGGCTCACATTCCTAGTATATATAGATGCATGCAAATAGAGCTAGAAGTAGTTGAAAAAAGCAATTTAAAAAGCGAAGTTAGAGGGAGAGATAAATATTGTTCAAAAAATTTTGTTGCTAATCCCGTTATATCCAAATAATCAAAAGCAAACCAGATAAAAAAAAAAAAAAAAAGTTATAGAGAGAGATGCAGTAGGTTGTAGATAATTTATTTTGTTTGGCTGGTGTTTCATACCATCTAAAAAACTTGTACTCATTCATTATTCATACTATTCAATACAGACTTTCTCTTCTCTCTCTTTATAATATCATGATAGGGTCTAAACCCATAAAATTATAGGCAAGTTGGCGGGTTCAGGTCAACCTATAGGCAAATTGGCGGGTTTGGCTCAATCTTACCAGCTCTAGAAAATTTGTGAAGGGGTTCAAATTTGTTTAGCTTTCATTTCCATACAAAACTTGATATATTTGATTTTTTTTATCTTTCATATTTTGCAAATATTTTTAAAATCCAAAAAATTTATAAATGGACAATTATTGTCGTGGTTCTACCGATCTTTCAACATTTTCGTTCCTCTCTCAGAAGTGCAATTTGCCATGTGTGTTTTCATTCTTTATGCTCACCAACTTGTGAGTCGTCCAAAAATAAATAGAAAATTCCAATCAATGTTTTGTGATAAAATAGCTCTTGCCAAACTTAACTCATTAATCTATAAAGTTCACTCGCAGAAAACAGTTTACAATTAAGATGTCGTTTGGCAAAATTTATAGTTTATTATTTTTTTATTACAAGAAACAATAAATATGTTTATGTTTATTTTTAGTAAAAACAAAAATAAAAAATATGCTTAATATATAAGTATTTTAAAATTTTATTTTGAAAATAAGTGAAAATGGGAGCTATGAGAGGTGATTATCGATGGTTAGATGATAGCAATACGTGATTGTTGGCAACGAGAGATAATGGCTAGTGGTGGTTATTGACCACAAGTGTTGGAGATGATGACCGGTCAGCCGCCAAAAGTTGTAATTTAGTGGCTAAAAAAATTTAATTTATAAGGTTATAATTTTTAATTTATTATTTTTAATTAAATTTAATTTATAATTTATATTTTTTATTTAATATATAATTTTAAATTAACAACACTAAAAAAATAATTTTATTTAATATATGAATTTAATTTTTTAACACTAAAAAAATTTAATTTATAAGGCCATAATTTTTAATTTATTATTTTTAATTAAATTAAATTTATTATTTATAATTTATGTTTTTTATTTAATCTATAATTTTAGATTAACAACAGTAAAAAAATAATTTATAAATGTTCAAAAGACTATTTTACCCTTTTTCAATTATTTACTAAGTAATAACATGAGGGTAAAATGGACATTTTATACATTAGTCTCATGGAATACCAATTCCATGGAAATAACCCCCCCCCCCTCCCCCAAAACTAGGATTGTATAGTCTCTCATATGAGGGATATGGAGTCTAGCTGAACTCCATGTTCAGCAGACTAAAAATTCAATCAAACGATGGACATTCCCCTCCATGGGATAAGCAATCCACACAATAAATAATCTCCCTAATCCCCCCAAGTCAAACACACCCTATATGTGAAGGAAGGAATGAATCACAGTGGGGATGAGATTTCAATTCAGAAGTTACTTGTAACTTTGACATGAGACCCAGCTATGTTTGCCATTTTCAGAGTGTTGTGTTACAATTATTACCTCCTCTCTGAAAGAAAAAAAAATAAAAAAATATACTATGATTAGTGTAAAACAATCTCTAAAACATTATGATTAAGCAAGAAGCTGAACAGAGGCACTACATTTAAATAAAAAATGATAAGCAATCAACATGAAGAAGAGCACATGAGATCACCATATACATAGGCAAATTTATGTGTACATATATATACACACAGCTACACAAAGTCACAAACATCTAGTAGTAGGCAAGCACTTTGTAAAGGTCTTCTAATAAACTATTTGCATTAAAAAAGCCACCTAGAATTGGAGACCTAAAAGAAGTGACAACAAAGCAAAATGGATCAAAGGTCAACAAGATTTGAGTGAACTTGCTTGGCTAATAATGCAAAGATATATTATAATTATAGGTAGCTTCCATGCATGCTGCTAATTGTTGGTTAGTGTGTTTAAGCCATGGGATACCTGGTTTATTAGGTATGCTAGTGAATGCTCTTGGCGAACTCACGCTTGTAAAAACAAGACTTCAACTCAAGCTATTCAATTTCCTTCTTGGAATTTTGTTTCTCCAGTAGAACAAAGAATGATGTCATTAATGAGCACTTGAACAAGTTCATGGATGACAACAAAGCAAATGACCATAAGAACTTCGCTTGATTACAGCCCTATAACATGAGCACTAGGCAAGCAAATGAATGAAGCATTCACAATCTAAAAAAATATTCATCAACAACATCAAGTTACGAAGCTTGAATAAGAATTGGCTAGAACATCTAAAGAATGAGAAGCAGATAAAACTATCATACTGAGTATCTGAAGTCAGTTACAAAAGAAGTGGCAATTCCTATCATTGGTAGAGAGATATAGACTGGAATAGCATACCTAGATCTTCCAGAGCTACTGCTTCAACTGATTATTCAGCTCTCCCTGCTGAGCCGCACATGCTCTCAAGTCGTAGAAACACCAAAGATTAAGTGCACGTCTGTGTATCCAACCAAAATTTCCATGTAACAGATAGCAGCGCACGACCCAACAAGCTGCAGAAGTTAGTTTCAAAAACCAGAACACATGACAAACATAAATTACTGAAATAAAAAAGGAGCAGAAAAATGAGAACCACAAATAAGCTTTAGCTAAAGAATCTATAAGTTCAGAGCATCCCCATGAACTATGAAGGGTCATACTGCTGCCCAAAATTAAAAAGGCAATGACACTAACCTACATGCATATAAATATAGACACCTAGATTATACACTCGCATAATGAGATTAAATTATTAGAAAGTTAAAGCACCTAGAACTAATGTAGCATGAATGCTCGACTTTCAGAAAATTAAAAGCTCAAGTCACATCTGACACATTTGAAATATATGTAAATACTCAATTTATGGTGTACATCAGCCTACCTTGATACATGTTTATTCACTTAAAAGAACTTTACCTTCTTATATGAACTAAACATTTCAGAAAATAAAAAAACTCAAATAAAATACCGGACATTGAAATATATGTGAACACTCTAGTCAAACAAATCATAAACCTACCAAATTTAGCATTGTCATGAGTTATGGTGTACATCAGCCTACCTTGATACATGTTTATTCACTTGTTGTAAGAGCTTTACCTTCTTAAAAGAACTAAATATATGCACATGTCTCTTGATCTTATTTCTGCCACTAGCACTTGGTTCAGGAGAATAATACCTAAATGGGAGCACAAGCCAAAGCACCTGGTTCAGGAGAACTTTGCTTGCCTAGTGCTCATGTTGTTGATGAAATTTAGTAATGCTTCACTGAATATGGAGAATATTCCAAATGCTTGACTCAATGTGATGAAAAAAGTGTTTTTCCCTTGATTTGATAAGCATTTTATGAAAAGGCTGGAGATGGATTTTGAGCAATTTTTCAACAAATTTAAATTTGATAAGGAAAAAAAAAAAAAGTTTAAGGATTGAAAAGAACTTTTTTAGTTGCAGTAGAGCAGACTGCTAATTTTTTACCCTATAATTGTCAGCCAAAAAGGTTAATTCAAATATGATTCTTCATGTAAGAAAGGGAATGTGGAATTTGACTAAACTTTGGAAAGAAAAGTAGTATGGCCTAATTAACTGTGGATAACAGATGCAAATACAATGAAAAACTTAAGAGCCATGACAAAGTGACGATTGCATTTATAAGTGTTAGGTTTTTATTATTGGCAACCCCGTTTGATAAAATTCCTTTGAGTTGTAATTTTATTCGCATTTCTATTTCAGTGAGGCTATGAGTTGTTAGAGGCAAATCCAACCCGAATCGTGCTTTGTAGAGAAGTTTGTGATGTCAGTACTTTCAATATTGCTACTTCGTTGATTATGACGGGGGTCGAGCTGCCCGGTCAGCTCGCGGGCCAAAGCAAAATGCAAAATTGCATTCAAAATTGTAACAATTTTTAGTTCCAGATTTTCCAGTTTTGGTCTTCCCGCTCAAGCGGGGAACGTGACGCTCGAGCGGGGTTTGCGAGCTCACAGTATCTCTGCTATGCCTGAAAAAGTACTGGATGATGTGATTCGACGCTCGAGCGTGGAAACTGACGCTCGAGCGTGGAGCCTATATGAAATCACGAAATATGAAGTCTCCGCTCGAGCGGGAAGTCCCACGCCCGAGCGGACCGCGCGAACCCAGATTTCCAGATTTGTTAAGGAGTTCGTTTTCTTCTGAAACTAGGATTACTTTTGGTTCTCTATAAATAGTTGGTTTTCTCCCAACACTAAAACTGCCCTCCAGATCTTCTTTTTGGTTCTTAAGGTTTATATTTGGGGATATTTTGTTAGTTTTCTTTGATGTTTTATTGAGTATTCAACTCATGGTTTAAAGAGAGTACATCAAAGGTTTTGTTTGTTATATACAAGAGAGCGAGAGAGTTGTTCTTCAGTGTATTCTGAAGAATTCGAGCCTGAAGCTTCGGTGGATTCTGGAGTGGCTCATCGTAAAGACAATTCCGAGGTGAAGACGGGGTAGGAAGAGGCACATAGAGGTTGGTTCAATTAGGCGTGGATTCGCTAGGTAATTGAGAGTATACCTGTGTAATTCCTTTAAATCTTCTTAGTGGATTGTTTTGTGGCTGTTGCCCGTGGTTTTTTAATCATAGTTGGAGGTGTCCAATTGTGGTTTTTTCACGTAAAATCGTTTTGTCGATTTGTCTTTTATTATTTGATTGGGATTGTTATATTCTGCTTAAAATTGGTACATAATCACAAATCAACATCTAGGGTTTCTAGATTTTTCAATAAGGTAAAATATCTATCTTACAGCAGCCTTGGCCTCATTCATCAATCTCAAAACTCCAGGTCTGGGCTCCACTCGCCCATTAACAACACAAATCCATTTTCTTGGAAATCATTCATCCAGAATAATCACCCACATAGATGAACTAACAAGTAATCATAAATGAAGAACAAATAAATTCCTACTTACAGTTCCAGATTTGATAATTTCCTTGTATCTTTTAGTCTTCCAATCCTACAGATAAATAACCCTAAAACAGTCCATAAATATAGGCAATTAATTGATGATACAGATTAAAAAAATCTCTTTGATTTGGAGGAATTTACAAGAGATTAGCATAAATATAGCCAATTCATCTATGTTAAAGGCCATGATCTCTTCCCCCCTTTCCCCTAAATTCTTCTCTCCAGTAGGAGAGCTTTAAGAATAATTACGACAAAATTGCTATTGGTAACTTTGAGAAACCCTCTCTTTGCTCACAAAAGAAAGAAACCCTCACTCACTCAACCAATCAGCCTGGCCTGCTTGGTTACGGAAAAGTCTAGATAAAGCTGAATCACCTGAAATAGACAGAAAGGAAATTTTGCTAACAAATATGCAAATCCAACCAATTGACTTACTTAATTCTTTTTTATTTTTTAAAATTTCCTAGAAACCAAAAAACCAAAATCAAAATCCAAACTCAACTACCATCAACTAAAACCACACAATCAAACAATGATAACATCAAAATTAAAAACACAACTACAATCAGAATTTTAAAAAAATAATAATATTAAAATCAATATTTAATTATTTCGATGTCGTGCAAGGTTTTTAATGAATTGAATTGCAAGTACTTGGAATTTGAATTTTGAAAAAGTTGGGAATAAGAAATGCAAGAATCAAATATTCATGAGATCAAGTGAGTCCCACTTAGGGAATAATGGTAATCTGTTAGGTGAAAAAAAAGGTGTTAAAAAGATTTATTGAAGAGTTGGTGTTAATAATAAGTTTAAGAATATAAAAACTTATCCATAGAATCAGATGTGGAATTTGCATAGATGGAAATTTTTTTACAGAAGTAGAGTTGTGGAGGTCGTCGGGAGAGCTGGAGATAGAGCCGGCGACGGAGGCTCCAGCGGAGCGAACGTTGGAAGAGACAACCTTCAAACAAGAGGAAAAAAACCTCACAGAATTGGGGATGAAGGTGTGCTTGGTCTTGTTGCTTTCTTCATAATCAAAGACTTTTTCAAGTTTCACCGCTTACCGGGAAGTTACCGGTAATGATAACTGCTTCGCCGCCGCCGCCTCCCTCCGCCTCTACCGCCAACCGTTCTTGAAACTGACGCTCAGATACTCTGCGGCGGCAGATTTAGAGGAAGAAGAAGAAGAAACGGTGGCGGCAGTGGAGGTAGATTTGGTGTTGTCGTGCTCGAGAGAGAGAGAGAAAGAGAGAGAGAGAGACAGTAGAGTTGAGGGAGTCCCTAGGGTTTATAAGGAAGAATCTTGTGTGTTGGACAATCCAAAACAAGATTAGAGCATCTCCAATGGAGCTGCTATATCACTTGTCAAAGCTAAAAAATGACAGGAATGGCAAAAAGTTGTCTCCAACGGTATGCTATTTCACTTGCCAAAGATGGCAGATGCCATATGTGTTCTCAAATTTGGCAAGTGAAATGGCAGATGCCAAGCTTGCCAGATCAGCAAAAATCAACAGGAATTTGGCACCAAATTCAGTTGAAAACAACAGAATTAATCCAGTAGAGAACCATTTTTCAAAATCAAACCCAATTTCCAGGAAATGAGCAAATTTCAGAATGAAATTGACAAACCCAAATTCGATTTCTAAAATTTATTTATTTTTTAATTCATTTATCACCAAATCAGTCAATCCAAATCAGATGGTATGCATTCACCATAAACCAAACAAAATCAGATAATCCAGTCACAATAAAATGATCGGAAATCCAAAAATTTGCAGAATAAAGATTGAGAGGGAGACAGATATCAAAACATATATATATATATATATATATATGGAGATACCAGATTTGATAGATGAACAAAAAAAATTGATGAAGACAGATATCAAAAATTGATAGATGAACAAAAATTGATCAAAAAAAATAATTAAGAAAATTTGAAAAAAAACATACCAGATTTAAATCTTTTGAAGATCCGGTTTGAATCCATCGGCATCTTTGAGTTTCAAAAATCACGATCACCTCAGAGAGAGACGTACCAGAGACAGAGAGTACACAGATCGGAGGTGAAAATTGAGAGGGAGACAGATCGCAGCTTCATAGGTAGAGAGAGAGAGAGAGACAAACTAAGAGAGTGAGAGGGAGACAGAGTGAGAGACTGAGAAGGAGACCGAGTGAGAGACTGAGAGAGTTAGAGAGGGGTTTCGATCATGGAGGAGAAGGGGGAGTGGTTTGAGAAGAGGGAGACAAAGTCAGAGAGTGAGAGGGAGACAGAGTTAGAGAGTGAGGGGTTTCGACCATGGAGGAGAATGGAGAGTGGTTTGTGCTCTGTTTGGTTTGTGTTGTGTTTGGTTTCGACCATGGACGAGAAGACAGAGTGAGAGGGAGAGGAAGAGAGTGGATCATTCTAGATGTATAGAGGCAGACGGTGATGCCTCAGTGTAATAAAGAGCCGTTGTGCTTTGTTTGGTTTGTTTAACAAAAAAAAAAAATTAAACAAAGAGAGGAATTAATCAAAAAATTAAACAAAGAGAGGAAGAGAGTGGATCATTCTAGATGTATGTAGTGATATGTTTTTTGGTGGGGTGAATTAATCAAACAAATTTTTTTTTTTCCCAATTTTTCATTTTTTAAATTTTTTTTATATTTGTCTAGTTGGGAATAATATAAATATATAATTTTTTTAACAAACAGGTAAAAAAATGTCACAAAAGACAAAAAAATAAACAAAAATAAAATCACAAAAAAACCTATATCCAAACAACACCTACCAACTTGAAAGGAAAGTTGGTTGAGATTTGTCAAAATAGCAAATGACCATTGGAGCACCATTGCTATAATTTGGCAAAATAACACTATTCATTGCCAAATTATAGCAATGGCAATAGCATTATAGCAATAATGGTTGGAGATGCTCTTAGAAATTAGAAATTATTTTATATAAAATCAAGATTGGAAAGATATATATATATATATAATCACATTCATTTAGGGATTGTGATTAAAATATGTATATATATATATATATATATATTTGGAAGGGAAGTTTAAAAATAAATACTATTTTACTCGATTAAATTGAGAGTGATTAAAACATCATATTAATTTTTGTAATCATACTTCTAATAAAAGTGAGATTTTTTTAATTTCTCTGGTGTGATCTTTAAACATTATTGTATTAGTGTCGAAAGTGGTTGACGGATGAGATCATTGTTGTGAATGTAGCGATGAGAATGAATGGCAACGAGACGAGTTTGGAGCGACTTTGTCATCCTCCACCTCTACCCCATATCATATCAGAGGTGGGATAGGTTAGTTTTATAGTTTTAAAAATAAAAATAATAAAAATTAAATTAAAGGTAATATAGTATAATATAGATAATAATTTATAATTAATGAGAGTTAAAATATGTAATATGATAAATAAATAAGTAAAAATGAACATTGAGTATAATATTTTAATATTTTAATTTTATTATATTAAAAAAATTGAGATGAGGATGGGGTAGATCGGGATGTAAGAGTAATGGGTGGTAGTTGAAAAGAATGGGAGAAAGAAGAAGAAATGTCCTAAAAAAATTAAATAGAATACAAAACTAACTTTTTTGTGTTTACAACTTTTTGAAAACAAAAATAAAAACCAAATGAGTTTTGTTTATAGTTTTCAAAATTATGTAAATATATATATATATAAAACAATAAATATAAGGGACACTTAGGAGCCAGTCCTATTGACCAGACTTATTTACCTACAAGTTCTGACTGATAAATTTATCACCATAAATTTATTCATAAAAATAAAAGAGACTGATAAATTTATCACCAAATAAAAACTCAATAAGACAGTCTCCTTAATGAGACTAATTCGTAATTACCTCTAAATATAAAAATTACCAAATAGGCCCTAAGGGTCTCGTTTCTCTTGAAATCAAGATCTAGAAGGGTGCTTATTCAGGCTTGTGAGCCTATCATAGGTCCTGTTTTGATAATCTCAATCATTTATTTTGTATGCCACTTCGTCTATATTATCAAAATAAATAAATAAATAATCAAATAATCTTAACTTATTCAATTAATCATATTTGTGGTTGGCCTAGTGGGTGAGGACTAGGGCCTGGAGGTTTGCTCTCTCCAAGTCTCAGGTTCGAATCCCTAACCAGCAAATACATAAATAATATTCGGGCTGTAGGGACTTAGTCTTAAGTTGGCTTAGGATACCCTACATAACCACACACACACAAAAAATGTGTTTGAAAAAATAGATGACAAGGATGTGTAGTATTACATTAGTTAAAGGGAAAACGCTATGGTAGGTGCATACCATATGCACCATATCACAAAATGTGTAATTTTATCATAAAATTTTATAATATTAACTGCAAAATATGTACTCTCGCCACAAAAATGTCCACAATTTTGTGGTTAATATTGTAAAAGTTTGTTGTTTAATTACGATATTTTTATTACATCAACTTGTGATAAAATTACACATTTTATAATTGATGTTGTAAAATTTTGTAATAAAATTACATATTTTGTGGTAATATGCACCCCTAGGAGAACCCTAGTTTAATTGAGGCAATTACCCTCCATCTAACTTCAGGAAATAAAAATTCAAAAAAAAAAAAAAAGAAAAAAAAAAAGAAAAAGAAAATGAAAAAGAAGAAGGAAAAAAAAAGAGGCTGTTTTATATGTTTTATACAAGAGTACTACTATTAGCACCTCATCAATTATTTTGGATCCTCATTTTTAGCTCTTTTTTTTATTACAATAATAACATCAAATGAAATTACTAAACGAGATATCAGTAATTTTGTGACACTCCATCTCACAATTAAACCTATACACCCACTACATCATAAGTTAGGTTTATGAGAGCACCCACTTCCATTACCATCCATCTATCTTCCCCAATCCCACCTTCAAAACCTACCGACCCTCAAAATCTTAAAAACCCTTTGGCGGCAATATTCCGACAGTAACGGTAGCAACCATTTGATTACCTACACTTCTCCAGCAATGACAATGAGTGGAAATTTTTTCGGCAACCACAACTCCATGAGACAAAAGGAGTATAATAATAAAAGCTTAGAAAAGGTTCATAACTTTGATGGTGTTCTTAACTCAGAAGAGATTGGCCTTGTAAGGGTAAGTTTCTTAAAAAAAATGACAAAAATAATAAATATTGTTTGTCATTTTTTTGGGATGGAACTCCTGAACATATGACCGAAATTTGGAAACAAAGGCCCAAACATTGTTTATTTGTTTGGAAACAGGTAACCGAACATTATTAATGAACCTTTTTCAAACTTTAAAATCACAAAACCCAACTAAAATAAGAAATAAGAATTGAAACTGTCAGAGAATTCAAAGAAACCCACTTGAAATATCACAAATCCAAACTCGTGGAGATCGCAAAACCACATAAGGGGAATTTTGAATCAACAACAAAATACCCTACATTTATTTTCTTAGGTCATGAACAAGTATATAAAGATAGAATAATAATCACCTTCGTAGGTTTTGTTAGGATTTTTGGAGAGAGACTTTTTGGATTATGGGGGTGTAGGGATGTACATTCAATTGAATGAGTGTAATATTTTCATAGGGATAATTTTTGATATTATTTGGGGGGATAAAAGAAATTTTAAGGTTTTAGGATTTATAAGTGCAAGTCCAAAAAAATTGAGTGTTTAAAATTATTAATAGGATGCTAATAGTACCACTTTTTATACAATTTGTGTTCACTCATTGACGGACATTTTTTTCCCCCACTTTCTTTGATCTCTCTTAATTATAAAACATAACAATAATAGCAGAAAATTTGCTCATGTCCCAAAAACAATCATAGACAACTACAAAACACAAGCATAGGGTATAGTTTCTACATGACTTAATGAGTGTCATATTACTATTTTAATTAACCTAATTGATATTAAATTATGTTTATAATAGATTACGTCCCAATAAATTGCGTTGAATTATGTTTAAATTTTGAGTTTCGCTGATGTACTAAATTTTGTTTAGTGGTTATGTTATAAGTCTGTTTTTTGGAAAAATGAAAAAAAAAAAAAAAGCAATGAAAGAAATTTGTGTAATGTAATATTTTTTCCGAATGAACAAAAGTGGTCAGTTTGGTTTGATTTTCAAAATTAATTTTGAAAGATAACTTTTTGAAAAAAGTTACGAATTTTGAAAATCTATTATATTTTGAAATTTTTTTTTTTTTGAAAATCCAGTCTAAAATCTTAAAATTGTTTGCCCAAAAACTAACACTTTCGAAGCAAATAATGAAGTGCGATCCTTGCATTTCTAACTTCAATCCTATGAATTACATTTAGTCATAGAACTTAAAATTCAGTCATGACTTACAATATTACAGATAAATTTATAGATTTTTCAAATAAATAAATAAACAAATAAAACAATAATTTTCACAACGTTAGAATGTGGGAGGAAATTGCCGCCTCGGTGTAGTGAATTTTGTCCCAACTCACATATTTAGTACTGTCATTGCAACCTTTGGCTGTAACTGTGCTTCCATTTATCACTTTTGCTAGGCCACAGGCCACTCGACTGTCGTAGTTCAATGGTGGACCTCCAAAGCCACAACATGCCATTCACGATTATTTAAATCCTACAAATTATATTATTCATAACAAAATAAATAAATAAAAATTTAAAAACAACATGACAAACGAGCTCTGCATTCAGTTATGGGGTTGAGTAAGGAATTCATAAAATTCGTAATTTGATCCGGTTCAATCCAATCTAATAGGTTTGGATTGATTTTTTGAATCTATGGTTTGATTCCGGATTGAAAAATTAAAAATCCGTAGTCCACAGATTGGTTCCAAATTGAACCCCACGGTTCCGGATTGGAACAAATCTGGACCGTATACAAATAGCATAAATTTGTATTATCCACCCTCTCGCATAGTATCTTCTCTTATTCAATATAAAATTTAAACCCAAACTTAAACCCGCATAGTATCTTTTTTTTTTATTGCTTTTATTTGTTGGTTTTTAGTTTTGATTTGTAATGGTCTAAATATTTATGTGAAACCAGCTTTCTTATTATTGTTTAAATTCTAGAACAGTATATCACTATTATGGAAAGACATGTTGCTAGTGTGGAACTAATATGATGCTATATTTATGGTTTTTATGAAAATAAAATGTTTTATATTTTTTTTTTGTTATTTAATTATGTGAATCTGTGGTCCTAAACCGATCCAATCCATGTTTAAATGAATTGGTTCGGATTGGTTCCATGATTTAAACTGATTTGATTGGTTTCAATTTTTTAAGAACTGTAGATAACGGATTGGTTATGATTTTATCTCAATCCAGACTATGCTCACCCCTATCCAGTTATGTGATATGATATTATTTGAGAATTTTGCTATGCTTCAAATGTCATTAAATAGTTAAGTTTTGAGTTTGAGATTCTTCTAAAAAAAAAAAAAAAGTTCCTATTACACACCCAATTATATAACTCCCAGAATGACTCCCAGAATGAAGCCAATAAGACATTGGTGTGCAACAAGCCCAGCACCCCAACCCCTTTTAATCAAAATTATGGGATTATTTGAGATGATCTAAATAAATATATTTTTTGACTTTTCATGAAAAGATATATAAAAAAGTAGGCATGTGATATGACCTAAAAAAGATTAAAAAAAAAAAAAAAGTATTTTTTTGGGACATATTTTATGCCCCAAAAAAATATAAATTATTACAATAACGGCCCCTAACCTTTTAATTTTTTCAAAAATGTAAAGACCCACAACATTTTTTTCTCTCATTTTACAAACCAATAATGTTATATTGACCGCATTATTTGATCACATTTTGCATACTATCTTATATGTTATTACGTCATTAACTTAATGGTTTCATCCTATCACTTATCTGTTATCAATATAGTAATGATACCTTATATGGTATATAAAATATAGGGTACAATTGCGATGTCCTGTGTCTAGGACTTGACTTAAATTAGTTTATCCTGATTATTTACCTCATATTTGGAGTCCCGAGAACCATGTTGTTACCCAAAAGACAACTTAAGAAGGTGGTGAATTAGGTTTTTACAATTAAAAATTAATAATACCCTAATAAAAATTATGACTAACACAATAGATAAATATAGTTAATGAAATAAAAATAATTAAAACAAGTGTTCTAACAACTATGTCACTTAATGATTTTAGCACAGTGAAAATGTAAAATATAGCTAGAGCAATTTAAATAAAATAAAGAGATAAGGGAGAGAGAGAGACAAACAAATTTATAGTGATTCGGCTTCAACTCGGCCTACATCCACTCCTCAAGCTTCACTTGAGATTTTCCACTATGCTCTAGCTTCGCAGGGGTGCTAGCAACCTCTTTACAAATGGAGCAATCCTCCATGGATTTTACACAGATTTTCTAAGTCAAGAACACCGAGTGTACTACACTCTTACAAGGTTGAAAAGAAGGTGTGTAACAAGCCCGCGGGGGACCTCGTTACAGTTCGGACTCCCTTTTTGTGTGTTGCGGTCCTAAATCTGAACCAAAGAGTCCAACTCTGGCAAATCGTTTTGAAGAAAAACAGATTTTTTGAAAAGTAGTGCCAAACATGGACTGCTTTGCCAGATTACAGAGTCGCCACCTAAATATTTTTTAATGGGGGAATTTAGGAAACCCTGACTCGGTGCCGAAGACCACGTGTCCGTCATAACCAAAGTGTCTTGGCTCGGGAGCTTGGGTACGATTGGGGAAGGTCAGCTATGAGCACCCCCTTTCGCCCGGTCCGAAGACCGGCCTCTACTAACCGTGATATCCGATTTTGAAAACATTACATGCTCTTATTCCAATTATTAGCCTAGAATTACTATGTTATGCGCACAGCAAACAAGTATAGACTAGATCGCCTAATTTGGAAACAAACATTGCATATCCGTTCGTTTTGAAAATGCTTTGGAATTTGCTACTCGCAAGTAGACTAAAATACGGATTTCAACGAGTTTTTCCAACTCAAGCAATCCAACCTCCACCCACAGGCATTCAATCAGTAATATCATGTAAGCACTTAGCCGCATGGTAAGCATACTGTCATGGCGACATTCAGACGCATGCGATATGCTAAAGCATAAAATACTTACATTGTATTCCGTGCCAAAACAATAAACTAGTTAGCAAGCATGCATGACCTAGTTCATGTTTAAATGACTAATGCATTGCATACAGAGTGCAATTAGGCAGGCTCGGCTATCATAAACATAGCATGTGAAATGCACGAGTAGCACGTATTCAAGTTAGATTTGAAATACAGTGCAGTTTGTATGATGTACCGAGCCCGATGCATGTAAACAAATACATGGATGCACGCATGCATTGCATAAGGTATGCTAAAATAAATGTGCCCTAATCTACCATCATAAGCAGGTAAATAAAAGGGAAGAAAGAAGTGGGGGTTGGAAGACATACAAACCACTCACCCACACTTATTACAATTATGCCCTCACACGGAGGGACCAAAAAGAATATACAGTCCCAAAAATAATACAGTCCGAATACAGAATAAATAAATTATTACAGAAATTTCTAATTATCAAATTAAATCAAATGTAAAAGGAAGGGGGCCTCAGCCCTGCCTCGGGATATGCGAATGATGCATGCTCGAAATCCGACTCGCCTGGAAAGTCCGCACCATGCCACTGTTGCCTCTGTTTTACTGCCTTTTCTTCTCTGAAAACTGTCAAAGTCCCAGAGAACCTTCTATGAGCATTGCAGAACATCATCGGCTGGGAGAGATGGCCACCGGCCGTGTACAATAGTCACCGGCTGTCAATGATGTTATCGGCCACCCATATAGTGCCGGTCGGCACTATATAATGCTGGTCGGCACAAAATTCCTGCAGGAGACAATTTTGACAGCAGCAGCAGACAAGCAGTGCATGGCATGAATTTTTAGGCATATGTAAGCATGGCCAATGCTTCCTATCATGTATGGGACTCAAGGAAGCATGACCCTTGGTCCTTGGGCCATCAATTATGCATCTTGGTGCATGATAGCCTAAAGGACTAAGGTTGCATTTCAATGTCAAAATGCATGCGACATACAAAATGAGAACTAAGTCCCTATCATGTCAAGATCAAGGGCCCTAGTGACATGAGTTGAGACAAGTTGCATCACTTGTAGTATGAACTCATCTCAACCCTTACACTTGGTTTGACACCCCAAACCAAGTAATGCAATGCATGTTATGCAAACATGGCTCCATGATGCAACCTAATACTAAAATGCCAACATGCCAAATGTAATGCAACATGCAAGGTGCAAATGCAATGCAAACATGGGCAATTTAGGCGATAGGACTAACATGTAGCAACACTTAATGAATCAATTAAGCAACAAACATGAGGCAAGCATGCAATGGTGGATTTAACTACAACGGGGCAGCCCTCAAACCAACCCAAAACAGTGGCAAAACACCCAAGATTGTGACCAATGTACATGCCAATATGCAAACCAAATGGGGCCAAGTCTAGGGCACCAAAAGGGAACACTCCTCCACCATTACCAAGACCACTCATGACATGAATTATGTAAGCAAAAACAGAGTTCCATCATGCATAAATACACCCAAAAACCTTGGTATAAAAGCCCCAAAATGCTCTAAACATACGAGCTCGCATAAGGCCTATTCCTAGGCATAAAAGGGCACACCCTAAAAGCATGAAATAAGCCACATATGCAAACATACAAACATGATTTATGGACTGAAATATGACCCTAAATGATGCCAAATCATGGAAATGGTCTAAGCTAAGCATGTTAGAGATCAATATGCTTAAGGCTTACAAGCTAAAACACAAAGTAACAACATCAAGCACACCAAACATGGGGAAATCAGTGGCTAACAGATCTAAAACATGACAAATCATGATCAAGTGCTTCAAAATGTTAGGCGAAAACATGAGGAAATACTAGGCTAATGGCATGGCACATTTCCAAGCAAAATGGAGGGATACAAAGCAAGTATAGAAAGCATGTTAAGGGCCAACAAACCCACATTAGACAGAGGTTAAATATGCTCCAAAACACCAAGAAAAACTCTGAAATGAAGCCAAATGCAACCACTCATGCATGCTACCCTTTTGGCCAAAGACAAAGGCAAGAAAGGGACAAAGGGGAGAGGGGTGTCCCTCCCCTATACAAGACTTCAAACCAACCTCCTTACCACTGAAAATCCACTGATTTTCAGTGGTGAAAAGAAACAAACACACAAGCAAACAAAGCCTAAAAATGGAAGCACAAAAAAGGCCAAACAAGGCCCAAGAGGGTGAGTTTTCACTCAAACCACAAAGTGACCTTAATGAATGTTCTTAAGCAAGGAAAAACAAGCTTTTTTTCAGTTATACACAAAGACTAAAACACAAAGCAAGATGGGTAAAAATTAGTTGCAAAAAAGGGGAAACTAAAGTAACTAGCTCACCTTTGAAGAACACTTGAAGAACAAATGGTGCAGCCCTCCTCTAGTGAGCAAAACCAGTCCAAAAACTCAACAAACAACCCTCCAAGTCCCTTAATCTCGAAATAAGGTGCAATGGTGTGTGTATTGGTGCAAAAGTGAGGTAAAAACACACTATTTAGGCTCAAAACACACACACAAGGATGAGAGAGAGTGAGATATAGAGAGAGAGAGAGTACAACACAGATGTATAGATATAGGAGCTCTGGTTTTATGTTGAAAATGGCTAACCCCTCTCAAAGGGAGAGGGGTGGTGTTTATATAGGCACAAATAATGGCTCAAAGCTTCTCCAAGAAGCTAACCAAAGAGGCAAAGGGTGCACAAGGGTCTTGGCTTCTTGGAGAAGCTAAGACAGTTGGCCAAGCTTCTCCAAGAAGCTTTGGCCAAAGGGTCAAGCTTCTAGAAGCTTAGGGGGTTCAAGGGTGCCAAGGGTGCAAAATGGTCACACCTGTGCACGGGGAAGTGTGATGGTGCATTCCAGCTGGCACAACTGGGATGCACCATGTCCCAGGGGTTCAAAGGGTGCAAGCCGGCCGGCCAAAACAGTCACCGGCACAAAAAAGTGCCGGTCGGCAACATGCAGTGCCGACCGGCCAATGTGTTTGAGAAAACAGTGCCGATGGACAAAAGGGAGTGCCGGTGTGGTGTGGGGGCAGCCGGTGGGCTCTAGGGATGGCCAGCAAGCCTCCCCCTACCCTCAAATGCAAAAAACACACAAGTCTTGGTGCAAAACCAAGCACAGAACAAGCCGGTTGAGAGATCCTGAGGCACGACGCGCAGCCGGGACCTCCGGGAACTCAAAACGAACACAGACATGGATAATCACCGAGTGTTCAAGCGGTGACGTCCAGGTCTTGAGGACGGTCAAAAATGGGGTGTCTACAAGGTGTTTTTGCTTTCACAGAAAACTACAAGAATTATCTCTCAAAGATAGATATAAAAATGAAGCTCTGGTTTTTCTGTAAACCTCACACAGGAAAGATAGGCTTAAAGCTATACGTCTCAGTGTATAATTTCTGAAAGATGATGTAAACAAAAATTGAAGAATACTCCTCAGAGAATTTTTCAGAGAATAGATGTGAGTAATTATAGATTAAAGAATATTTTCTGATTTTTTGTAACTTATTTACATTATAGGCTTTGGTATATATAATGAAAATTATAGCCGTTTATAGTTGTTGTATTCATTTGAATTTATAGCCATTTATAACTGTTGTAGTCGTTTGAATTTATAGCCGTTTATAGCCGTTGTACTTCCATCATTACTAATTTCAATATCTTCCACTCCATCATTACAAATTTGAATATCTTCCACTTGAACCTTTTGAATCTTTTGGCTTGTTGCTGTGCTGAGCTGTTTGAACATTTGTTTTGGACTGTTTGAACTCCTGATTTAATCAAATAGTAAATACATTCTAACAACATTTAGGATAAAGATTTAGGTAAGAAATAATGGGACAAAATAAAGTTTGATTCTATTTTTCTCTTTCAAATAAACCATCAAAATAAATTTTGATTTTATTTTTTCTTTTCAAATAAATCTGTTAGACTTATTTATTTTGATGATTTATTTAATTATGTTTTAATTTATTTGAAAGAGAAAAATAGAATCCAAAATTTATTTTGATAATTTATTTAATTATATTTTAATTTATTTGAAAAAGAAAAATAGAATCCAATATTTATTTTGATGATTTATTTAATTTTGTTTTAATTTATTTGAAAGAGAAAAATAGAATCAAAATTTATTTTGTCTCATTATTTCTCACCTAAACTTTTATCCTAAATGTTGTTAGAATGTATTTAATATTTGATTAAATCAGGAGTTCAAATAACCCAAAATAGAGGTTCAAACAGCTCGGCACATCAGTAGTTCAAAAGGTTCAAAAGGTTTTAGTGGAAGATATTCAAATTTGTAATGGTGGAGTGGAAAATATTCAAATTTGTAATGATGGAGTGGAAGATATTCAAATTAGTCATGATTATTCAAATTAGTAATGATGGAGTACAACGGCTATAAATGGTTATAAATTCAAATGAATACAACGGCTATAAATGGCAATAAGTTTCATTATATATACCAAAGCCTCTAATGAAAATAAGTGACAAAAAAATCAGAAAATATTCTTTGATCTATAATCACTCACATCTATTCTTTGAAAACTTCTCTGAGAAGTGTTCTTCAATTTTTGTTTACATCATCTCTTAGAAATTATACACTGAGCCTTATAGCATTAAGCTCATCTTTCCTGTATGAGATTTACAGGAGATATTTATTGTAAGTTTTCTTCGAAAGCAAAAATACCATTTCATATTGTAAAAGTGTTGCAAACACTGTGTTCTTGAAATCTTGAGAGTGATTGTGAATCACCTAAGATTTGGAAGGGTTTGGGCTTGTGAAGTCTGTGTAAAATTCGTGAAGGATTGCTCCATTTGTAAAGAGGTTGCTAGCACCCCTGTGAAGCTAGAAGATATTGGAAAATCTCATGTGAAGCTTGAGGAGTGGATGTAACCACTATAAATCTATTTGTCTCATCTTCCCTAATCTCTTTACTTTCCTACTACTGCTATAGCTATCTAATATTCATGTGTTAATTATTTGATTTACCCTGTATGTGAGTTATACTTCATTGTTATTTTGCTTGACCATTTACTGCTAAGTTCATCATTGTGCTTGTTAATAATTTGTTGTACTAGTAGTTAATTTTATTGGAGTATTATTAATTTTAATTTTTAGAAACCTAATTCACCCCCCTCTTAGGTTGCTTTTTGGGTAACAATTGGTATCAGAGCCTGGGGCTCTTGTTTAGATTTAACAATCTTGAGTTTTTGATCCATAGTAACCATGTATTCTACTTACTCTGCTGTAGGACAAGCTAGCAATAGGCCACCTCTCTTTGATGGTAGTAATTACATTCATTGGAAAGAAAAAATGACTTTGTATCTTCAAGCTACCAATTATGCTTTGTGGCTCATTATCACTAAAGGTCCTAAAATCCCTACCAAGGTAGTAGACCATATCAGTGTGCCTAAACTTGAGGATGAATTTGATGAGCGTGATTATAAACTCCTTCAAGCTAATGCTAAAGCCAAGCTTATTCTTGTGTGTGGACTAGATGCAAATGAGTACAATAGAATTTCTGGGTGTATTACTGCTAAAGAGATTTGGAATAAACTTGAAATCACCTATGAAGGAACTAGCCAAATAAAAAAGTCTTGGATTGACATGCTTATTCATGATTATGAACTCTTTATTATGGAATCATTTGAATCTATTTCTGAGATGTTTTATAAATTTACCAATATTATTAATACTCTAAAATCTTTTGGTAAATCTTATTCTAATGATGAGCTTGTGAGAAAAATACTTAGGTCTTTGCCAAATGAATGGGAAGCTAAGGTTACAGCTATCCAAGAAACAAAAGACCTAACAAAATTAGGTATTGAAAAACTCCTAGACTCAGTCATGGCTCATGAACTTTCAATGATGGATGACAACAAAAAGGAAGCCATTTAGGGAGAAAATGATGGAGTAGCCAACCTGTGTCTCATGGCTCTTGGAGAAGAAGAATTCACTCAAGATGAGGTAATTTCTAATTATGTAGAACTTGAAAGTGCTTTCAATGAATTACATGACATATTTAGAAATGTTTGTGTTGAGAATTCTAAATTAAAGAAATTAGTTACTTCTCTTTCAAATGATGTGGATGTTTTAAAAATGGAAAATGCTACTTTAAAAAATGACTTTACGTCTATTGCCAATGAGAAAAACATTTTGAAAAACAATGTTGAAGGATTTAAACAAAACTCTTGAAAATTTTGTAAAAGGAAAAGAAAACCTCAACAAGCTTCTTGGAAATAAAAATGTGGTTTTGACAAAGTAGGCATTGGTTTTGATCCTCCTAAACCTTTTATGAGATTAAATGTTCTTGAGACTAATCTATGGACCCAAGAAAGTATGGGTACCAAGAAAGAAATCAAGATATTTTGTAGGTGGAATCTCAAAGAACACCAAGGACTTCGAGAGGAAATGCACAACAAGAGTGTTCAATCTAAAGAGCAAAATCAGCTCCTACAAGAAGAAGAATGATGAAATGAAAATCACCAAGATAAACAATAGAGGTAATGTATGGGTGAAGATTCCAAAGAGGTAAATGAAGGTATAACTCCTAACACACCTTTAAGCTTAAAGTTCTATATTCTTTAAGGTGTGATTTGTGTACAATAGGTTGTGTCTAATCATTGCTTCCATGTAACCTAATTGTACTAAGTTTGCTAAGTCATGTTCTGCTAGTTTCTTTCAAACATTCATTGAACTCAAAAATGAGAATTATATTATTTTGATGAATGCCTATTAGAATATGAATGATTCATGTATTCATTAACATTTTATATCATGTCATCCATTGCTATGAAAAAGAGATAAGAAGTGATAAATTTTTTTGTGAGCATACTTTTCACATCTTATATATGACTTCATACTAATATGTTAATTCCTTTTTGAGTCATATCTTTGTAGAATCAATTTTGATGTCATAGCATGTTTTTGAGATGTATACTATCTATATTTTGAATTCTACATTTGTGATCTCAAGAATATGCTCAATATGAAAATTTCATGCTTATATGCTTTACATTGGAATATTTGAATGAGTTGTGAAATTCCTTGATTATGATCCATCAACAATGTCTAAATGAAAAGAAGTATCATACGTTTGTAGAGACATTGCATCTATCCTATTGAATATCTTTTGAATATGGATTATATTGGCATACATCTCATGAAATGCTTTTGATTGATAAATTGTTGAATTAATTGTTTATAACATTCATGTTGTGTTCCACATTGAGTAAAATGTTTTATCACACTTGAGTATGTGGATTGAATTGATGAAAATGCCTCTTGATAATGTTATGTGATTAAATGAGATTGTTGCATCATTTTTTAATAAAACAAAGAGCATAACACTATTTTCTTATGCATATTATGCTATGTGCTACAACTTGAAAATTCTAAAAAATAGCATTCCAAACTCTTGTTTGATCATTGAATTATTTTTCACCTTTTGAGTTTGTGATAAGAAGTGATTTGTGTTGTATTTTTATTGAGTAATAGTGATTGTTCTATGAATGCTATATTTACACAAATCACATTAGAAAAGGGTAGCACCAACTTAGGGGGAGAAATCATTTTGCTAACATACTTGTTAAACCCTTTTGAGATGAACTCCTCATGAAAGAAAATTGAAGATTGAAAAGCTTCCATCTCTTGAACCTAAGGTATGCCTCATATACTCTCTTAAGCTTTTGAGGTAAAAATTCTATCTTATATCCCTTGAGCTAATACTGTTATTACTTTGATATGAAAAAGATTGATTATGCTTCATATGATTTGCAATGTATACTCTTTGATGATGCTCTTACCTAAAAATCATGCCTATGCTTAAATGTGTGGTACATATTGAAATTCATGATTTTTCTTGGCATATGGATTGCTATACCTTGAACATGCTTCATTTTTTTTGGAATTACATTAGCTCCATGAGATTATATTGAGTTTAACCTATTATGAGCAATATTTGGTATTCTACATAATGCTTGAGCTATGATTGTTAAATCTTCTAGATTGCATATTAGTATCCTTGGTAGATTGCATGTTGGTATCATTTTGGCATCCTATTTGATATTATTGACGAGAACATTTCAGTTATGAGCTTTCATTTATCATATCTCCTATTGATTTTGCCAAATGAAACAAGGGGAAAGAATTTAAACTTGATTATTTTTAAAATCCCCTCAGTTTCTATTCTGTTTTTGATATCAAACTTATGGGCTTGCACCTTCACATGTTATTTTTTTTTTGCCCATTATTGTCAAATGGTATGAGCTTCAATTGTATGATCATTATGTGCTATCATTTTTTTGGTATCATAGAGCTACCTTGATATAGATGATTATTTGTGTTATAATGAGACTTACATTCTTTCATCCTATATGTTGTACCATACTCCCTCCTTGTGCTTGATTTTGTTGAAAATGTCATCGGGGGAGAAAAAGAGACTTGATTGTTTTAGTATCTCTGATTATTTTGGTATCTCTATGCTTTTGGTATCTTAATTCTTACAACATGACCTTTGAGCTGATTAGTTGTTGATAATGTAAGAGGAAGATCGTTTTCATTAAGGAAGAGTGACTTGAACTTTAGCTCCATATTTATGCTCTTGTTTGGCAACCTTGTTTGATTTATGTACTGTTATGTCTATTATAGTCTTGAGATTGGTATGCTCTTGCTAAGAAATTGAAATTAGATCATGCTCAAATGCTTCTCATATACTCATTAACAATTTGGTCTCTCATTATTATTTTTTGTTTGGGCTTAATTTTTTTATTTTTTTCTCTGCTTTTTAATTTCATTTTTCCGTACTTAAACATAAACACACCAACAAATCAAAATACACATATTTACATAAAAAAAAAAACTCTTTATTTTTTTACGGCCACGATCGATAAAATAAACATAAAAAAAAAAACCTTCATTTTTTTCCGGCCATACGCCGATCTTACTTACTCGCCTCTTCCATCGTTTTCTTCTTCTTTTTATCACCTTGGGCGACCCTTGACGCCCCTGCCCCGTGCTTTCGTCGAGAGCGACGACTCCCCGCTGACTATCAAAGGCCAAGAACGACGTTGCTCCAAATCGGGCCATGGAGGTGGTCTTCCGTTTAAGCTCTTTATTTTCGGCCTTCAGTGCGCCTATTTCTGCTCGCGCATCCTTGTACATGCGCTGGAGCAGAGAGAGTTGGGCGTTGACCTGATGGAGCTCACTCGTCCTGTTTTGCAATCGGTGAGCCAATTTTGTGACTGCCGTCACCGTCTCCATACAGGACGTCAGTGTGAAATGATTGGCTTCAATGTCTGATTGAGCTGCCATGATTTGCTCAATCGACATCATAGGAAGGTTAGGTAGAGGAATGACAGGAAGAGTAGGAGTAGGGGCACTCGGTCCAGCAGAGCTTATGGGATCGTTCAGGTCCGGAAACAGAGTGAGGGGACGGGATGAGGAAGCCATGGATTAGAGGTGAGAGGTGTCAAAGAAATGAGTTGCAGAGAAATAGAAGCGAACAGACTGAGGTTTGGCCTCCTCCGTTCAGTTTCTTTTTTTTTTTTTTGTCTCTCGATGAGGAAGAAGAAACAGAAGACAGTGAGGTGAAGAAGAAGAAGAAGACGAGTGTGATAAGAAGAAGGCTGAAGAGAAGAAGACAAGGAGAGAGAGATAGCCGAGGCGAGCGGCAATCGAGGAGAGCTGCTTTTGTTGGCCAATGATGCAAAAGTGAGGCGGTGTGTCAAATGCGTTTATCGAAGGAAAAAGAGAGACGCGGGAGAGTTGTATATGTATATATATGTATATATATATTTTGATTATCTATCTTTTGATGCCATTTATCCCTATCATTTTCCTCCTCCTCCTCCTCCAGATTCTGACCTATGATTTCATTTTGATAATGTCACAGGGGGAGAAATTATATGATGTTATGTATTATGGTATTATTTTGTTATGATGTTATGTATTATGGTATTATTTTCAAATTATGGTATTATTTTCAAACTAATCTGATGTTATGTATTTATAGTTTGATATCTTAATCTTATATCATGTTGTTGATTAAAGCTTATTTATTACACATGTGCTAACCTATGTATTTAGAAATGAATTTAGGGAGCATGACAGCTTTTCTTACTTCCAAATCAAATCAAAACATCATTGTGTGCCATCATCAAAAAGGGGGAGATTGTTAAACTTATATTTATTTTGATGATCTATTTAATTATGTTTTAATTTATTTGAAAGAGAAAAATAGAATCCAAAATTTATTTTGATGATTTATTTAATTATATTTAATTTATTTGAAAAAGAAAAATAGAATCCAAATTTATTTTGATGATTTATTTAATTATGTTTTAATTATTTGAAAGAGAAAAATAGAATCAAAATTTATTTTGTCCCATTATTTCTCACCTAAACCTTTATCCTAAATGTTGTTAGAATGTATTTAATATTTGATTAAATCAGGAGTTCAAATAGCCCAAAACAGAGGTTCAAACAGCTTGGCACATCAGCAATTCAAAAGGTTCAAAAGGTTCAAGTGGAAGATATTCAAATTTGTAATGATGGAGAGGAAGATATTTAAATTTGTAATGATGGAGTGAAAGATATTCAAATTAGTAATGATGGCGTACAACGACTATAAACGGCTATAAATTTAAATGAATACAACGGCTATAAACGGTTATAAATTCAAATGAATACAACGGCTATAAACGGCTATAAGTTTCATTAAATATACTAAAACCTCTAATGAAAACAAGTGACAAAAAAATCAAAAAATATTCTTTGATTTATAATCATTCACATCTATTCTCTGAAAAATTCTCTGAGAAGTGTTCTTCAATTTTTGTTTACATCCTCTCTCAGAAATTATACACTGAGCCTTATAGCATTAAGCTCATCTTTCCTGTGTGAGATTTATAGAAAAATCAAAGTTTCATTTTATATATCTATCTTTGAGAGATATTTATTGTAAGCTTTCTTCGAAAGCAAAAAATATCATTTCATTTGTAAAAGTGTTGTAAACACTGTGTTCTTGAAATCTTGAGAGTGATTGTGAATCACCTAAGATTTGCAAGGGTTTGGGCTTGTGAAGTCTGTGTAAAATCCGTGGAGGATTGCTCCATTTGTAAAGAGGGTGCTAGCACCCCTGTGAAGCTAGAAGATAGTGAAAAATCTCAAGTGAAACTTGAGGAGTGGATGTAGGTTTGGTTGAAGCCGAACCACTATAAATCTGTTTGTCTCATCTTCCCTAATCTCTACTTTCTATCCTACTACTGATATAGCTATCTAATATTCATGTGTTAATCATTTGATTTACCCTGTATGTTAGTTACACTTCATTGTTATTTTGCTTGACCATTTACTGCTAAATTCATCATTGTGCTTGTTAATAATTTGTTGTACTAGTAGTTAATTTTATTGGGGTATTATTAATTTTAATTTGTAGAAACCTAATTCACCCCCCTCTTAGGTTTCTTTTTGGATAACAAAATCATCAAAATAAATTTTGATTCTATTTGTCTCTTTCAGATAAATCATCAAAATAAATTTTGATTCTATTTTTCTCTTCCAAATAAATTAAAAACATAATTAAATAAATCATCAAAATAAATAAGTCTAACAATCTCTCACTTTTTGATGATGGCACACAATGATGTTTTGATTTGATTTGGGAGTAAGAAAAGCTCCCCCTCAAGTCATGCTCCCTGAATTCATTTCTAAATACATAGGTTAGGACATGTGTAATAAATAAGATTTAATTAGAGACATGATATGAGACTAAGATATCAAACTATAAATACATAATTATCAGATTAGTTTTCAAATAATACCATAATACATAACATCATATAATTTCTTCCCCTGTGACATTATCAAAAGGAAATCATGGGTCAGAATCTGGAGGAGGAGGAGGAAAATGATAGTGATAAATGGCATCAAAAAATAGATATTCAATATATAGCTATACAATATATATACATATATGCATACATATACAACTCTCCTGCGTCTCTCTCGTTTTTCGCAAGACGTGGCTGCCACGCAGCCTGGCTTTTGCTTCAATGGCCAACAAAAGCAGCTCTCCTCGATTGTCGCTCGCCTCGACTATATTTCCTTCCTTGTCTTATTCTCTTCAGCCTTCTTCTTAATCACACTCGTCCATTTTCTTCTTCACCATGCTCTTCTATCTCTTCTTCACCACTCTCTTCTGTTTCTTTGCAACTTATTTCTTTTACAGCTCTCCATCTCTAAACCATGGCTTCCTCATCCCATCCTCTCACTCTGTTTCCGGACTTGAACGATCCCATAAGCTCTGTTGGGCCGAGTGCCCCTACTCCTACTCTTCCTGTCATTCCTCTGCCTAACCTTCCTATGATGTCGATTGAGCAAATCATGGCAGCTCAATCAGACATTGAAGCCAATCATTTCACACTGACGTCCTGTATGGAGACGGTGACTGCAGTCACAAAATTGGCTCACCGATTGCAGAACAGGACGAGTGAGCTCCATCAGGTCAACGCCCAACTCTCTCTGCTCCAGCGCATGTACAAGGATGCGCGAGCAGAAATAGGCGCACTGAAGGCCGAAAATAAAGAGCTTAAACGGAAGACCACCTCCATGGCCCGATTTGGAGCAACGTCGTTCTTGGCCTTTGATAGTTAGCGGGGAGTCGTCGCTCTCGACGAAAGCACGGGGGCAGGGGCATCAAGAGTCGCCCAAGGTGATAAAAAGAAGAAGAAAATGATGGAAGAGGCGAGTAAGTAAGATCGGCGTATGGCCGGAAAAAAAAAATGAAGGGTTTTTTTTTTTTTTTATGTTTATTTTGATCGGCGTGTGACCGTAAAAAAAATGAAGGGTGTTTTTTTTTTTATATATATATAAATATTTGTATTTTTTTAATTTTTATGTTTAAGTACTGAAAAATGAAATTAAAAAGCAGAAAAAATAAGAAAATTAAGCCCAAATAAAAAACAATAATGAAAAAAAATAAAAATAAAAGAAATTAAGCTTAATAGCAAAATAAAAAATAAAATAATACCAATAGAAATTAAACTTAATGGGACGTTGGTGTTGCTGGAATGGTAATGCAAAAAAAATACCATGAGGGTTTTAAAAAAAATCAATGTATGCAAAGTTAATTTTACCTCAAGATGCAGAACCCAAAAAAAAAATTACACAGTTGAGAATAGCAAACTGTTAAGGAGAATAAATGTATGAAGGACTTGAGAGCATTCAACTGATATAAATGTTTCCATATCAATGTAGCAATACACATATATCATTTTAACAAAAATTCAAGTTTCACAGTCATAACAAAACTTTTTAAGTAGAAATCGACATTCCAAGCTCGCCACGAATAAAATTGAAGCGATCCTCGCTTAGGGGTTTTGTGAAAATATCCGCCAATTGCTTGTCGGTGTTTACAAATTCAAGTACAATATCCCCTTTTTGAACATGATCTCTTAAAAAATGATGTCGAATTTCAATATGTTTTGTTCGTGAGTGTTGAACCGGATTTTTGCTTAAATTGATGGCACTAGTATTATCACATTTAATAGGGATATGATCATAATGCAAATCAAAGTCCTCCAATTGTTGTTTCATCCAAAGTATTTGGGCACAACAACTTCCGGAAGCTATATATTCAGCTTCGGCCGTTGATAAAGCAACAGAATTTTGCTTTTTGCTAAACCAAGATACTAATGAGTTACCAAGAAAGTGACAAGTGCCACTGGTGCTTTTTCTATCAAGTTTGCATCCGGCAAAGTCGGCATCCGAGTAACTAATTAAATCAAATGCAACACCTCTAGGATAAAACAGTCCCAAATTTTGAGTGCCAACAAGATATCTAAAAATTCTTTTAACAGCACTGAGATGTGATTCCTTAGGATTTGATTGATATCTAGCACACATACAAACACTAAACATAATATCGGGTCTACTTGCAGTTAAATAAAGAAGTGAGCCGATCATACCTCGATATTTTGTTTGATCAATGGACTTACCTTTTTCATCCTTGTCTAGCTTAATGGATGTGCTCATAGGTGTTCCAGCTATTTTTGAGTCATACATACCAAACTTTTTGAGTAGTTCTTTTGTGTACTTAGCTTGGTTGATAAAAATTCCTTCCTTACATTGTTTGATTTGAAGCCCAAGGAAATAATTTAGCTCCCCCATCATGCTCATCTCAAACTCACCTTGCATACACTTAGCAAATTCCTTACACAAGGTTTCATTAGTAGCACCAAATATAATGTCATCCACATATATTTGCACAATAAGTAAATCATCATTTTTAGTTTTAACAAAAAGTGTTGTGTCAATCGTTCCTCTAGAAAAATTATTTTCAATCAAAAATTTACTTAATCGTTCATACCATGCACGAGGTGCTTGTTTCAAACCATATAAAGCTTTTGATAGTTTAAAAACATGATTTGGAAAAGCATGATCTTCAAAACCTGGGGTTGTTTAACATAAACTTCCTCATTTATAAAACCATTAAGAAAGCACTTTTTACATCCATTTGATAAAGTTTGAAATCTCTAAAACATGCAAATGCAAGTAACATGCGAATGGCTTCTAATCTAGCAACCGGAGCAAAGGTTTCATCGAAATCAATACCTTCTTCTTGATTGTATCCTTGTGCAACAAGTCTAGCCTTGTTTCTTATAATTGTGCCGGATTCATCAAGCTTGTTTCGAAAGATCCATTTGGTACCGATAATGGTATGATCTTTAGGTTTTGGCACAAGTTCCCACACTTTGTTTCTCTCAAATTGGTTAAGCTCTTCATGCATAGCTATCATCCAATGTTCATCGAATTCGGCTTCTTGAAAGTTTTTAGGCTCAATCTGTGAGAGAAAAGCCAAGTTACTACAAATGTTTCTAAGTGAAGAGCGAGTTTCAATACCTTTTGTAGGGTCACCTAGGATTAAATCCTTAGGGTGATTATGAACAAACTTCCATTCTCTTGGCAAATCATCATTGTTTCCTCCTTCTTCTTGAGGTGGGAGAATAGGTTGTTCAATCTCTTTGTTCAACTTACATGGTTGGTTCTCTTCTTTGTAGATACTTGAATCTTCCACATTTGGTTCCAAATCTATATTATCACTAACAATTTGCTTTTGAGCAGAGATGTTAGTTTCATCAAATGCCACATGTATAGATTCTTCCACAACAAGAGTTCTTTTATTAAAAACACGATAAGCTTTGCTAGTTAAGGAATAGCCAAGAAAAATTGCTTCATCAGATTTTGAATCAAATTTACCTAAGTTATCCTTACCATTATTATGCACAAAACATTTACAACCAAAAACATGCAAGTGACTAATGTTGGGCTTTCTATCATGCCAAAGTTCATAAGGAGTCTTTTTGAGAATAGGTCTAATTAATGCACGATTTAAAATATAGCATGCGGTGTGAACGGCTTCGGCCCAAAAATATTTAGGAAGATTATTTTCGCAAAGCATTGTTCTACTCATCTCTTCTAAAGTTCTATTCTTCCTTTCTACTACACCATTTTGTTGAGGGGTTCTAGGTGCTGAAAAATTATGTCCAATACCATGCTCATCACAAAACAATTCAAATTTCTCATTTTCAAGTTCTCTACCATGGTCGGTTCGAATATTAGTAATAAGAAAGCCTTTTTCATTTTGAATTCTACGACAGAGTTTTGTGAAAGAAGAAAATGTTTCATCTTTGTGTGCTAAAAACATAACCCATGTAAATCTTGAATAATCATCAACAATAACAAGACAATAATGTTTACCACCTAGACTAGATGTCCTTGAGGGACCAAATAAATCCATATGCAATAGTTGTAAAGGTCTAGTTGTGGAAATATGAGATTTTGATTTAAATGATGTTTTAGTTTGTTTTCCTTGTTGACAAGCACTACAAAGATGATCTTTTTCAAATTTAATTTTTGGAAGTCCAATGACCAAATCCTTTCTCAAAAGTTTAGCAATTAAATCCATATGAGCATGACCAAGTCTTCTATGCCATAACCAACTATTTTCATTATTAACATATAAACATTTAACATCACTAGCATAGAGATCATTAAGATGAAAAACATAAACATTATCATGGCGATTACCAACGAATAAAGCTTTATGATCATTTGTGCTTTCAATTGTGCAATGTGATTTATCAAAAATAACTCGATTACCTTTATCACATAATTGACTAATACTAAGTAGGTTATGCTTAAGTCCATCAACAAGTAAAACATTTTCAATAGAAGGGTTAGGAGAAATACCGATGCTACCAATACCGATGATTTTTCCTTTCTTGTTGTCTCCAAAAGTAACAAATCCTCCATCTTTCGATGATAGTTTAGTAAAGAATGATTTATCTCCGGTCATGTGTCTGGAACATCCACTATCAAGGTACCACTTCCCTTCTTTAGCTTTGGACTTAAAGCAAACCTACAAGATGACAATCAAGTGTTGGTTTTTGGTACCCATAGTTTCTTGGGTCCTTCTTGGTTAGTTTTGTTAGATCCCTTAATAATCCAAATCTTTTTAATTCCCATGTTCATATTCTTTTTGAATGGACAATAAGATATATAATGGCCTTTCTTTCTACAATAATGACAAGTAATATGAGGGTGTGTCATGAGAGGTGCCTTTTCAAAAATTGTATTGAGATTCTTTTGTTTCTTAATAGGGTCATATCCAATGCCCGCTTTATCGAAAACACATCTTTGATTTCCAAGAAGCATGTTGAGATTATTTCTACCTTTTACAAAATTTTCAAGTGTTTTTGTTAAATCATCAACATTGTTTTTTAAAGTAGTTTTCTCATTAGAGATGGTATCAAAATCATTTTTCAAAACAATTTTTTCTTTCTTTAATTCTTCTACATTAATAGATAAAGATGCAACAGATTTTTTAACACATTATTTTTGGCACAAATTTTTCTAAATTCATCTTGTAGTTCATGGAATGCACTTTCAAGTTCTTCATAAAGAGTAGTTACCTCATCTTGAGTAGAGTCTTCATCTTCAAGAGCCATGAGACATAAGTTGGCTACTTCATTTTCAATTTCATCACTTGAGCTTTCATCTTCACTTTCTCCCCAAGCTGCTACCATGGCCTTCTTGTTTCTTTTGTAGTCTTTTCCATGATTTTTCAATTTTGGACAATCCATCTTCATATGTCCAGGATTTTTGCACTCATAGCAAATAATAGGTTCTTTCTTGTTATCTTTGTTGTACTCCTTTTTGAAAGGTCTTCTTCCTCCATAATTGTTTTTCTTGAAGTGCTTTTTGAGATTTCTACTAAACATGGCATAGCTTTCATCCTCACTGGAGTTTTCATGTTCTTCTTCATTTGATGAGGCTTTGAATGCAATTCCACTTTTCTTTTTGTTTTCAACATCCTCATGTCTTTTCATGGTGATCTCATGAGTCATAAGGGAACCCATAAGCTCATCCAATCCAAGTGTGGAGAGATTTTTGGCTTCTATAATGGCCGTGACCTTTGCTTCCCAATTCTTTGGTAAACACCTAAGAATTTTTCTTCCCAACTCACTGTTAGTATAAATTTTGCCAAGAGATTTAAAAGAGTTTACAATTTCAATAAATCTAGTAAACATACTTGAAATAGATTCATCAGAGTTCATTTTAAACAATTCATAACTATGAACAAGCATATTAATACGAGATTCCTTCACTTAGTTTGTACCTTCATACGTTACCTCAAGTTTGTCCCAAATTTCTTTTGCCGAATCACAACTTGAAATTCTATTATACTCCTTAGAGTCTAATCCACAAACAAGGGTGAGTTTGGCTTTAGCATTGGCTTGCAATAATTTATGATCTCTCTCATCACATTCATCTTCAGTTTTAGGTACACTAATATTGTCTACTAATTTGGTAGGAATTTTTGGACCTTTGGTGACAATAATCCACATGGCATAATCAGTGGCTTGTAGGTATAGGGTCATCTTATCCTTCCAATGACTATAGTTGTTTCCGTCAAACAATGGTGGCCTATTTGTGGCTTGTCCTTCAGCTAAGGTTGCCATGGATCGAAACTCCTAGATGGTTAAATCTAAAACAAGAGTCTAGGCTCTGATACCAATTGTTACCCAAAAGACAACCTAAGAGGGGGGTGAATTAGGTTTTTACAATTAAAAATTAATAATACCCTAATAAAAATTATGACTAGCACAATAGATAAATATAGTTAATGAAATAAAAATAATTAAAACAAGTATTCTAACAACTATGTCAGTTAATGATTTTAGCACAGTGAAAATGTGAAATATAGGTACAACAATTTAAATAAAATAAAGAGATAAGGGAGAGAGAGGCAAACAAATTTATAGTGGTTCGGCTTCAACTCGGCCTACGTCCACTCCTCAAGCTTCACTTGAGATTTTCCACTATGCTCTAGCTTCACGGGGTGCTAGCAACCTCTTTACAAATGGAGCAATCCTCCACGGATTTTACACAGACTTTCTAAGTCAAGAACACTGAGTGTACTACACTCTTACAAGGTTGAAAAGAAGGTGTTTTTGCTTTCACAGAAAGCTACAAGAATTATCTCTCAAAGATAGATATAAAAATGAAGCTCTGGTTTTTCTGTAAACCTCACACAGGAAAGATGGGCTTAAAGCTATACGTCTCAGTGTATAATTTCTGAAAGATGATGTAAACAAAAATTGAAGAACACTCCTCAGAGAATTTTTCAGAGAATAGATGTGAGTGATTATAGATCAAAGAATATTTTCTGATTTTTTGTAACTTGTTTACATTAGAGGTTTTGGTATATATAATGAAAATTATAGCCGTTTATAGCCGTTGTATTCATTTGAATTTATAGCCGTTTATAGCTGTTTATAGCCGTTGTAGTCATTTGAATTTATAGCTGTTTATAGCCGCTGTACTTCCATCATTACTAATTTCAATATCGTCCACTCCATCATTATAAATTTGAATATTTTCCACTTGAACCTTTTGAACCTTTTGGCCTGCTGCTGTGCTGGGCTGTTTGAACCTTTGTTTTAGACTGTTTGAACTCTTGATTTAATCAAATATTAAATGCATTCTAACAACATTTAGGATAAAGATTTAGGTGAGAAATAATGGGACAAAATAAATTTTGATTCTATTTGTCTCTTTCAAATAAATCATCAAAATAAATTTTGATTCTATTTTTCTCTTCCAAATAAATTAAAAACATAATTAAATAAATCATCAAAATAAATAAATCTAATACATGTAATGTTGTTATGCTTTGTTTCCAACTTGATTTAACCTTCTTAATATTTCTAGGTTTGAAATTTTTGAGTTTTGAGTATAAGAACGAAATCAAAAAGGGTGGGAATGCCTTAGACAATCTTCTGACCTTCAGCCATTCTTGCACGTGCGGCAAGAGAGGCCTACATACACAGTTTGATCCAATAGAAATCGAGTAGGCCTGGAGCGGTGGGCAAGGCCTACACATTGTTGGATCAATTTGTCTTGAATTCTTCAGTTAGTGGTCTTCAAGTCTTTAAAACTTGGAGATGATCTTGTCTATGTAGAACAGAAAATTAGTGTTTCAAGTTGTGTTACCTAGTCGCTTTCCTAAAGACAATATTTGCACCCATCAAAAGGTGTGCAGGGGGGTTACAGCAAATTCGCCTCCAAGATACAATGAAGCCTGATCTAAGGATCAAGTCTACCAGCGTTTGTACTGACGATAGTAGATCAGAATACTCTTGATATAATCAAGAAAACCAAGGCACTAATAATCAAGTCTGTAGAATTTGATTACCAGCAAGAAAAATAGAAACTCTTGATCAAAAACTCTAAATCAAGAGGAAGAGAGAGAGAATTGCATGAATGCTTTCAAAATGGTTTCAAATGGATAATTTCACAACTAATTTATAGGCCTTGATGTCTAATCGAATGACCATGTTCTTCGATCGCATCCGATCAAATCTGACCATTGGATCAACAATATATGGTGTAGATCAATCTCACACTGAATAGATGCCTTAACTGATCACACTTGATCACGATCGGGTGCCATCTCAACTGTACGATTGAGCGTATCTCCAATTAACAGTTATGATCAAACCGCTTCAGATCGGACACGCAACTGTTTGATCGGTTGGTTGACTCATCGCCAACGGGTGCCACATCACTGCCACGTGGAGCTGACTGTATTCCACGCCACCCATGCCACGTTGGATCCACGTCATTGCTCCAACCTATTCGATGCAAACAGAAAAGTGCCTTTATGGCACTTTGCGCCAATGTGTTCTTGCTAAGTGCAAAGTGCGCCATCAAACGCCACACAACCCACGCCGTGTGCGCGCATATGCATGTGCGGATGGTACAAAGCACCATTCTTGCAGTGTGAGTGCATGGACACTAGCATCCATTCCACAATTCAATATTCAAAGGAATATTCCATGTAGCACTTTATAAAGTGCTCCATGTTTTCCTTTCTTTCCAATGTTGGACAAAGTCCCCAAGCTTATTTCAAGCTTTCCAAAGAAAAATAAGGAAGGTTTTGAAAACACCCAAAAGCTAAATTATAAATTTTGAAAATCATTTTGAAAATTTTGCAACATTCTCCCATCATTTTCAAAATACCAGATGATGATTTTTGGTTCACTTGGCAGCCTTATGCATAGGTGAAGATATCTTATGATTTAAATCATTCACGTAGTGAAGACATCTCAAAGTTAGTCAAGATGGCATTGTAGACTTGTCTTTGAACTAGTGATCTTATATGGCTAATGAGATGTATCTCACGCACAATACAAGTTATCTCAAGTATTCAAATGAACCGACACATGGATTGGCTTTGTGTTTATATCCTATTTCATAAGCGCTCTAGAGTCAAGCCCCTGGACTCATAGGAAGCGGCACCACCTCTTACACTCACATAGGTAAGCTTACTGAGAGTACCCTTATAATTTATAGTACCCTAACGATCTAATTGTAAGCTTATTAACAGTTCGCTAACTCATCATTTTCTTTTCACATTACAGGTACCAAACACTTCAACCTTGCGATGAAAATGAAATAAAACTAAATCTTGCAATCACGACATATGGTGTACTTGAGCTCATTGAACTCAAGACTTGATGTTTTTTCAAGTGTTCAGTCGAGTTTCCACCAGGAGTGATTATGTTAAGTGGGCTTAAGACCTATCCCCTTTGATGTTTTCCACACCAAATCCCTTGCAAGTCCCTTTGTTAAGGGGTCAACCAAGTTTTCACTTGACTTTACATAACCAATGGTAATCAACTCTTTTGTGATTAATTGCTTGACACAACTATGTCTCAATCCTATGTACCTGGACTTTCCATTATAGACATGGCTATAGGCTCGTAGTAGAGTTGCTTCACTATCACAATGCAAAGATATTGGTGGCATAAGTTTTGGCCATAACTTAATCTGTAACAAGAGATTCATTAGCCACTTTGTCTTTTTGCTATAAGAAGTCAATGCTACAAACTCAAATGCCATGGTTGAGTCTGTTATACATGTTTGCTTCTTAGAACCCTAGGAGATAGCTCATTCTCCAAGAGTAAAAATCCAACCACTTGTGGACGAGTGATCTTCACGGTCAATTATCCAACTAGCATTTGTGAATCCTTCTAGCACTACTGGATAGCCATTATAGGCTATTCCATAGTTTATTGTTTTCCTCAAGTACCTAAGTACTTAGTTAATAACATGCCAATGCACACTACTGGGATTACTAGTGTATCTACTAAGTTTTCCCATTACAAATGCAATATTAGATCTAGTGCAAGTTATGGTATACATCAGGCTACCTATTACTCTTGAGTATTCTAGTTGTTCAACAGCTCTTCTAGTATTAGGATACAATTTCAAATATGAATCAAAAGGTGTAGACATGGGTGTACAATTATATTAATTAAATTTCTTAAGAATTTTCTCAATATAGTGCGACTGGGTAAGAATCAAATTATTGTCCTCTTGTTTAATCTTAATATCCAAAATTACATCAACCAAGCCCATGTCTTTCATACTACAGATAGATGACAAGAAACTTCTAGTACTTTCAATGGCATCATTGTCAGCACCAAAAATAAGCATGTCATATACATACAGGCATATGATTACACCTCTATTGCCAGTAAACTTATTGTACACACACTTATCAAATTCATGTATCTTAAAACCATTTGACATTATTACTTTGTCAAATTTCTTATGCCACTGTTTTGGAGCTAGTTTCAGTCCATATAGTGACTTAATGAGCTTACACACTTTGTGTTCTTAACCATGTACAACAAATCCTTCCGGTTGTTGCATGTTGATTTGCTTATCTAACTCTCCATTTAGGAATGTGGTCTTAACATCCATTTGATAGATTTCAAGCTTGTAGATTAAGGCTAAGGTAACCAATACTCGAATGGTGGCAATTCTAGCCACTGGAGCATATGTATCAAAATAATTGATACTCTCTTTTTGAGTAAAGCCCTTGGCAACTAATCTTGCTTTGAACTTGTCAATTGTTCCATCAACTTTCATTTTCCTTTTGAAAATCCATTTAAAACTAATTGGTTTGGATTCATGTAGCAAATCAGCAAGTATCCAAGTATTGTTACCCATGATAAAATCCATCTCATCATTTATTACTTTTTTCCAAAAAACATCTTGAGACTTCATAGCCTCCTCAAAGGTTAATAGAACTGAATCCATATTCAAAGAAATTATTGTTTGTTTACAATAAGCTTTCCTAGCTCCTTCTACAAGTTAAACAATGAAGTCAGGGCCAAATGACTTCTCAGTCTTAGCCCTCTTACTCCTTAGCTCAATAGGCTCATTAGGTTCATTAGGCTCAATAGGCTCAATGGGTTCATTTCGTTCACTTTCCTCTATAGACATCAAAGGAGTTGATTCATTTCCTTAATAAGAATCCAACTTTGGAATGGTTGTGAAATGATTCTCATAAAATACCACATCACATGATTCAATGACGGTATATATTTCTACTAAACCATTGGGCTCTATTACTAGAAATCTATATGCTTTGCTATGTATAACATAGCCAAGGAATATGCATTCAATTTCTTTTTCACCTAATTTCTTCCTTTTAGGTTCAAGCAATCTAACTATTGCTTTACAGCCCCATGTTTTCAAGTAACCTAGATTAGGTTTCTTGTTTTTTGAAAGTTCATAAGGAATAACATTTATTCCCTTGAGAGCAATTCTATTGAGTATGTTATAGGCAATGAACAAGGTTTCACCCCAAAAATCAAAACTTAAATCGGAGTAAGAAAGCATAGCATTAATCATATCTGTTAATGTCCTATTTTGTATGTCAGCTACTCCATTTTGCTGTGGTGTGTAGGGTGCAGACTTCTCATGAATAATACCAACATTTTCACAATATTGTGGAAAATAGTATTTACCGCCTCTATCAGACCTAAGTCTCTTTATTTTGACATTACACTGATTTTCTACTTCTGTCTTAAAAATCTTGAATTTATCAAGCACCTCATCTTTTGAATGCAAAAGATAGATATGATAGTACTTAGAAAAATCATCAATGAATGTTACAAAATATTTCTTACCACCTCTAGTGGGGGTACTATGTATGTCACATATATCACTATGCACAAGTTGAAGCAGAGATGTAGTTCTATATACTTTAGGACATGAAATGCGAGTAATTTTAGATTGCACACAAAATTTGCATTTTTCAAACATGTCAATATCATACTTCGGAATTAAATCTAAATTGACCATATCATGCATTTTTCTAGTATTAACATGACCTAAACGAGCATGCCATAAAGAAAGAGAATCAATAATATAAGCAGAAACAAATGTATTATTGATAACATTAAGTTTGAACATTCCTTGATACATGTAGCCCTTCCTAACAAAAATCCCATCGTTAGACAGGAGAAATTTGTCTGTAGACACCCCATTTTTGACCGACCTTAAGACTCAGACGTCATCGATTGAGCGCTCAGTGATGGTGCATGTTGAGCTCGTTTCGAGTTTCTAGAGTTTTGGCTAAGAGCCTTGCCTCCGGGCCTTTGAACTCTTTGTGCTTTGGCTCGGTTTGTGGACCGAACCTTGTTTCTCTTCCCTGGAGGGAGGGAGTGGTCTTGTAGACCATCTCTTTGTGGTCGTAGACCACTTTTTGTGGTCATAGGCCACTTTTCCCGTTTGGAGACTAGTTTCTGGTTTTTGGAGCCTTCGGCCGCGCGCCTTGTCTCGGGACCGCTTAACGTTCTCCTTTTGGTGTGGTTTTTGAACCACACCTTGTTGCCTCTACCTAGAGGGACACTGTGGTCCGGGAGACCACTTTTGTGGTCGTATACCACTTTTGATGCCCGTAGACTAGTTTTCGAGGCTTTCGGCCGCGTGCTTTGCCTCCCGATCTCTTGTCTTGCATCCATTTTGGTTTGTTTTTGGTACAAACCTTGTTTTCCTTGCTTGGAAGGTGGTACAAGGGTGGGAGACCAGTATTTCCCCTTGGAGACCACTTTTCCTCTTGCCAGCGAGTTTTCTGGTCGGATAACTTGCTTTCTTGGTCTTTGGAGCATCTTTTCTAGTCGGCCACCATACCACCACCTTGCATTCAGTGTGTAGACCACTCCCACATATGGCCGACCAGTTTTCTTCTTGGGAGACCACTTTAAGTAGCTGGCCGACCACTTGAAGTGGTCGGCTGCTTTTTGTCACCTTTTTAGAGATATTTTTGGCCAGCTGGCACAACTGGAGAGCACAAGAACCATCCTCCATACACGTGTATGGAGGGATGGCCTTGAGCCTTAGCTTCTCCAAGAAGCTTGTGCTTTTGCTCTCTATAAGAGGGAGGCTCCTCCTCCCTCCTCTAGGTTCAGAAAATTGAGGCTTGAGAGCTATACATACATACTTGTATCTATCTTGCCTTTGTTCTTCATTTTTGTGCCTTAAAGTGTCATTTTGTCTTACTTTAACACACAAACACACACTCAAACACACACTCAAACACCATCCTTTGGTTACTGAGGTGCTTAGGAGCTAGTTTTGGTGTTCTTGGGTTGGTTTGAGCTTGAAAAACCTGCTGGAGTTGCAGCCTTAAAGGTGGTCTTCAAGGGTGAGTTACTAGCCCTTAAATCCCCCATTTTGGCTTAAGCTTTTAGCCTTACTTGCATGCTGATTTAAGCTTAACTCTTAACTGGAAAAAGTTCTGCTTTTGCATGCTTTAGATCTTTGTTTAAGGTCACTTTTTCGTTGGGGGTGTTCTACCCCCTCTTAGGCCTTGTTAGGCCTTGTTTTGAGCCATCCCTTTAGGCTCTTGTTGTAGCCTTTGCATGACCTTTCTACCACTGAAATCCAGAGGATTTTCAGTGGTGGAAAGGTGGTTTTGGAGTCTTAAATAGGAGAGGGTCATCCCCTCTCCTTGTATTTTGAATACTTGCTTCATATGCCTCATGTTTGAGCATGTTTATTAAGCTTGTGTTGGCTTGTTCTTAGCATGTATTTGGGGTTATTTCAGCATGCCTCAGATTTGTTTTGGTTTGGTTTGGTTTGGTTGGCTCTTGCATGCCTAATACACTTGTAGTGTAAATTTCATAAACTAGTATGCTTCATGAAGTAGCATGTCTTTCTAGCTTATGTTGACTCCATTTCAGCATGTTTTTGGTGATGTTTTACCATGTCATACCTCTATTTTGGGTTGGTTTGGTTGGCCTTTGCATGCTCCTTGCACTTGTAGTGCATTTCCATGAATTAGCCTAATGTGTCTCATGCTTTGACATGTCATTTTAGCATGCTTTTGGCTTAACTCTAAGAAGCTTTTGTCCATGTTTTAGCATGCTTAAGCTCTGATTTTGTTTGTTTTGGTCATGCATGCCATGCTTTGTATAGCTATAGTGCATTCTAACTTGTTAGCTTTGTGTATCGAGTCCATTAGCATACGTTGCTTGGCCTATTTGAATGATTTGGCATCATTTATAATGATATTTCAGTCCATGTTTCATGGTCATATATTCACATTTGTCACTTATTCAATGCGTTGGAGGGTTGGCCCTTTATGTCTTAACATAGGTCATTGTGTATGCCTTCATGCCCAAGCTCGCGAGCTATCATTTCAATGTGTTTTTGGAGTTATTATGCCATGATATAACTCTGATTTTTGTTGCTTAAGTTATTCTATGCTTGGTCTTAATAGGTGTAGTGTAATCCACCTTATTTGCCTTGTATGCATTGTGCCTTATGCCCTTCATGTTAGCTTGTTTTGGCTTCCTTCTTTGCATGTTTTAGTATCATTTTGACATGTTCTAGGAATTTTTTAGGTTGCCTTAGCTATATGCTTCATGTTTTGTATAGTTGTAGTACAAGTGCTCTTGCTTGCTTCAAGCTTTGAGCATCATTGCATGCTTCATTTGTGTTGTGTACATGATTTGGCATCACTTAACATGACATTTCAGAGCATTTAGGACTGCCATGTTTCCACTTCATTCACTCTTTAAGTGCCTTTGAGTGTTTAGCATTGTTGCCTAGTTTGTGGCTTAGCATGTATGCCATCTTGCCTAGGTTCTTGAGCCCCTATCTTAGCATGTCTTGGTCTTTGTTAAGACCTACTTAAGCTCTGTTTGTGGCTGGTTCATGCATTTGTGCCATGTATTGCATGCCCCCTTTATAGTCCTCTTTACTAGCTTCATGCTTAAGGACCATTGCATGCCTTACTTGCTTTGTTTGAATGATTTGGCATCATTTCCTGCCTTATTTCAGTGCACTTAGTGTTGTTACACTTCCACTTTTGTCACTCTTTGAGCACTCTTGAGAGTTGTGCTCTTAGGCCTACTTGGTAGGACAATGCATTGTGCATGCATGCCTTACCCTTTTGTGCATTGGTTTCACCATTGGCCACTGATTTGGGCATGACTGAGGTCTACCCCCTTTTAGTTTAAGTCCATTTAGCATGTTTATTCATATGTTGTTGCATGCTTAAGTTCTTTGCATTGTGTATGCTAAGTTGTTCCTTACATTGAGTATGTATGTCCCTAGCATTGATAAGCTGCCCTTATTGTATTGCATTGTGCATGCATGCATTAGCATCATTGTGCATGCCATTAGCCTTGTTAGGTTGTTCATGTGGCATTCCATGTTTGCATGCTTAAGTCATATTGCATATTTGCATGCTTGTGTTGCATTGCCTTTTTGCATACTCCATGCTACATAGCATTGTGCATGCCATGTTATGTGTTGCATTGTTGTTTGGATTAAGTGTTAATCTGAGCACGAGAAACGAGGGACGTTTCATACTTGAAGTGATGAAACGTGCCTCAATTCTCGGTCGCCGACGCTCTTGATCATACATGATAGAGTTTTAGGCTTTATGTGTTTACTTGTGCATTCATTTCATATTGAATTATGCAATTTGACTTCTCGGCCATCACGTATTGAAATGCGCGATTGGTGGCCCGAGGGTCGAGAACCACACTCCCTTGAGCTCATGAAATGATAGGGAGGGTGGTTGTGCACACATATCTTGCAAATACATTGCCATGCCCCTTTCTTGCTCTCTGTTGCAGCAAACTGGAATTCAGTAGCAACAACTAGTCGGCCAGCCAGAAAAACTAGCTGGCCGACCACTTCTTCTAGCTTTCAACAAAGATAGGTGGTCGACAGTGGCTGGTGGCACCCAAAAGTGGTCGGCTACCCTCCCACAGGTCCCAAGGTGAAGTTTAAGCTTTCTGGAGCTTGGTGCAAGTTTCTGAGAGTAGTTGCAAACAGAGGCAAATTGGGGCATCGCGACGGATTTCCGAACGAGGCGACCGGACATGCATGCATTCTTCTCCCTCTGAGGCTCCTATTTTTACTGCTTTATTTAGCTTTTTTTTACTTAGCTAGATTATGCATTCGTTTTGTCCTTTAATAGTTAATGCGTTTAGCTATTTCAATTTGTTTTGTAATAATTAGTTAACTAGGATTAGTTAATTAGTTTGTTTTGTAATAATTAGTTTAATTAGCTTATATTAGCTAGTTAGCTTCTTATTCGGTCTCTCCCTTGAGAGGGCCAATTGTTGTAATAAGCGTGCGTGTGTGTGATGCATGTCTTCCAACCCCCATTTCTTTCTCCCTTTTACTTAACCGCTTATGATGGTTAGTTTTAGGGCATATTTCGTTTAGCATACCTTATGCTTGCATGTGTGCATCCATTCATCTGTATTGCATACACTGGGCTCGGCGCATCATACTAATTGCATTGTATTTCAATTCCTATTTGAATACATGTATCAAGTTACATTTTCACATGACATCTTAGAATAGCCGAGCCTATCTGAGTTACATTTTTGCATGTGTTGCATTAGCCATTTTAACATGAACTAGGATCATGCATGATTTCTAACTAGTTCTTTGTTTTGGCTCGGAGTACACTGTGAGTGTTTACGCTTTAGCATACTGCATGTGTGTTATTGATTACCATGAAAGCATGCTTGCCATGAGGCTAATTGCTTATTTGATTAACTGCCTGAATGCCTGTGGGTGAAGGTTGGATTACTTGAATTGGAACAATTCACCAAAATCCTTGTTTAGCCTACTTGCGCGTAGCAAACTTTAAACTATTTTCAAACAAACGAACATGCAATGTTTTGTTCCAAATTAGGCGATCTAGTCTATACTTGTTTGCTGTGCGCATCACGTAGTGATTCTAGGTTAATAACCGGAATAAGAACACATGTGTTTTCAAAAACAAGATATCATGTTAGTAAAGGCCGATCTTTTGATCGGGAAAGCGGGGGTGCTCATTGCATGACCTTCCCCTCTTGTACCCAAGTTCCCGAGCTGAGGCAACTTTGGTGATGACGGAAACGTGGCCTTAGGCACGAGTCAGGGTTTCCTAAATTTCTCCCAAAATAAAATATTTAGGTGGCGACTCTGTATCTGGCAAAGCAGTCCATGTTTGGCACTTCTTTATAAAAATTAGTTTTCCAAAACAATTTGCCGGATTTGGACTCTTTGGTGATTTATCGATCTTACGTCGCATATTGTGAGATTAGATTCAGAACCGTGACATTGAGTCCGAACTGTAGTAGTCCAATGAACAAAACGGATTTCGCGCCCATTTCGCGCCCAGTCCGAACAGTTTCTGGCAACTCTGCTGGGGAGTTAGAGAACTTGACTCGAACTCATGATATCTTGTTTTGACTACACTTATGTGTTTCTTTACATTGCATTTGCTTTGGTGCGCCTAGGACACCGTGTTTGCCGTATGCTATTCCTGAACGGTTTGCCGGAGGCTCGTTTTGAGAAGCGTGCCGTAAGGCTGACTGGTTGCGGGCTCTGCCACAACGGGAACACAAACCTCGATTTTTACCAGGGCACCCTTTTTGACCATTCGACCTAGTGCATATCGGAATCCATAGTGACTATTCCAAACTAGGACAGGGTACTTACCCGATTATAGGTTGTTTGAAACCGCTGTGTGCGTAGTGAAACCCTAGCTCCTGACAAGATAGGATAGGGAAACCCTACCCCACCATAGGGGTGTTTTGGCTCTCATTTGCTTGCTATGTGTTGTCAGAGTGTGTCTCTATAAGGTTGTGTGTATCAGTTTGCAAGTCTGGGTATCAGGCCTGCGGGCATCAGTATTTGAAGAATCAGTTTTACCTGAGGGTATCAGTTTTGGGACAGATATTTGGGGAACAATGATCAGTGTTGAGAACGGTGTGTTTAGATTACAAATGTCAACTGTGTGTTGTCAGGCCAACTGTGTGTTGTCTTTAATTTATTCAGCTCATAGCATAGCACACTGCGCGTTTTGGTTGTTTATTTCCTTATTATGCTTTATTTATCTTTTTGCAAGGTAGTTTAGCACAATTGCATCCGACCAGGCAGATATTCCCCGAGTACTCTAGGTTAGAGGTCGAAGACTTAATCGATTTGAGGATCTGATAGACGGACAACCAGTGTTCCATTCATTACCCTCGGTTACTAGACGGAGGGCAGTTAGGCAGAGGATATCAGCTCAGCAGTCAGTTCAGAGGGCTTTGTCTACTCCACCTGAGTACAGTAGGGATTCAAGTTCTGTTTCTCCCACAGAGAGGGAATACACATCAGTTCAATCAGACCCACACTTTTCAGTCGAACTGGAAGAGATGATGTGTCAACTCCAGGAGACTATGAAAAACATGCAGTAGGATGCTGCCCGTCAAACAGAGATTATGGCACAACAGGCAGATTTAATTGCCAGGCTACAGTAACAAATCGGAGCATCTGCTTTACACCAAGCTCCTCCTCCACCAGGAGTTCCAACACCCGGGGAAACAGCCAACGTCCAGGAAAATATGGACGTGCCAACGAGGCCAGCTCTGCCCCCAATACTACCTCAGCTGTCCAAAGCGCCCACCAATTTAGTGGATTCATCGTTTGCATTCGAGGTGGATCCAACAGTGCTGAAAGTCAACAAGCTAGAAAAGCTTTTCAAGAAGTCTCAAGGAGTTCATTCCATTCTGGATATAGAGGATGGATACACCAACTCGGCCGTAACGCTGCCAGACCGGTTTAAGATGCCGCACATAGACCGCTTTGATGGGTCTGGGGATCCTATGGTGCACCTGCGGCTGTTCTCGGATATCTTAAGGCCGATGGGCCTCTCCAGATTGCAGAAGCTTTCCCTATTTGGCCGGACTCTGTCGGGTGTAGCGGCTATTTGGTATGCAAAATTGAAGGACTCTGTTAAGAGGAATTGGGAGGAGATGGCTGAGGCCTTCATAGCTCAATACTCCTATAACACGCAGATCGAGGTCACAACTCGTGATCTTAAGACAACTAGACAAGAACTGAAGGAGAGCTTCTCCGACTTCGTAACCCGTTGGAGGGCCAAAGCCTCGATGATGACCATCAGGCCGGTTGATAAAGATTAGATACGGATGGTTGTGCGCAACCTCTAGCCCAAGCTCATGCAGAAGATGATCGTCCTCCCACTTCCCACCTGTGCAGATCTACATGAGATTGGGGTGCAGATCGAGGACGCCATGAAACAGGGTCTGATTGACCATGAAAGAGAGTAGCCCAAGAGGGCATTCAACCGCAGTATGAATGCAGGCACAAGTAGTGCTGTAGCTGGCAGAACTTCAAATGTCAGAATGGTCACCACCACCACTCCAAAAACCCTTACAGCTACCCCATTCACCAGTGCGTCGGGAAGTAGCTCACAAACAGCTAGATATGCACCCCGAGGCCAAAGAACCTTTACCCCACTATACATGCCCCTGTCCAAAGCTTTGGGGGTTTTGATCAAGAAAGGGCACTTGAAGCCCCTAGAGCTGCGGCCATTGCCAGAAAAACTTCCTCCCTCTCATAACCCAGCGAAGTACTGTGCCTATCACCAACAGCATGGTCACGAAACCGACTACTGCTTTCGATTACGTCATGAGATTCAGGATCTCATCGACAACAGGGTGATTATGCCCTCGGAGAAGCCGAACGTCACAACCAACCCTCTCCCACCACATAACCAAGCTCCACCTCCCAAACACATTAACCTAATCCAAACTGGGGTTGTGTCATACGACCCTAGCATATATATCACCCCTTCTCACCTACCCAAGCCGGAGGTGTTCATTCCAGAAAGCACGGTTTTGTGCATGCTGGACATCTTCTAAACCCAACCCGAATCACTAGTGGTGACTATCGAGCATAAAACATGGATCATCTTGGGAGCAGATGAGAATGATGGTTCAGAGCCTGAGGGGTCTGCGAGATATGTGTACAACCCGAGCGGTTACATCACACCAATAGATCAGCCTAAGCCAATGGTGGAATTGCCAGCAGGGGCAGAGATCAATGTCATACAGGAGGATGGACCTAATAAGGGGCTAGATGACCTAGCAGAATTGGAAGAGGACATAGCTAACCTTCAATTCTTCAATGAACAGGACTCAGGGGACGTGACTGTCAACTGGTTTGATCTGGAAGGGTCAGTGGAAGCTACCGGATGGCTTAGTGATGAGCTCGATGTTGTTGAACAACCTCAGCTAGGACAAGGACTATCAGAAATGGGGACATCAATAGTGGCCGGAATGGCCGGGAATCAGGAGCCACTGCCAGAGAGCACCGGTGATAAGAATTTTGCTCGGGATCAGAGCCTTTTGAGTACAGAGGATATTGAACATCGGGCTGCACTGAAGCAGTTCGAGCAGGAAAAGATCGAAAGTCTAGAGAGGGCTAGAAAGGCCAAAGCCCCTGAGGGGACGGAATGTGCTGCGCGCATAGAAGAAGTTGTAACAGGACCGGATAGTTGCTTGTCGATGGCCAACGGGATGTGGTGGGAAGATGATGACCTATGTCTTGGCCACACCGATGAAGATTGGAGGCAGAGCCAACCGGATGATACCTGGTATGTGGGGGAGGTTGGCCACATGACTAGAAGTGGGCGGTATTTCAAGCCCCCACATTTAGATCAACCAGAGGCGTCCGGAAAAGACAACGAAGCGGAAAGGCAGAAGGAGAAACTGCTCGAGGAGGAGGCTGTACTAAAATAGCTTAAGAAGATACAAGCAGACATCTCCATCTGGGGACTGCGTATGGCTTCAAGAGTACACAGACAAGCTGTCCTTTCTGCAATGGACAGGGCTAAACTTTCAATCGACACCACACCTGAGCAGTTGGTAGGATTGATTTTTCTGGGAGAAGCTTCCCCGACGTTGACCTTCACTAATAAGGAACTACCGCCTGAGGGCTCAAACCATAACAAACCGCTCTTTATTTCTGTCGAGTGTAGAGAAAAATGGGTGCTAGTGGTTCTTGTTGACACAGGATCTGTTATCAATGTATGCCCGTCGAGGATGGCATACGCAATCGGGTTGAAGCCCGCAGATTTTGTACCTACTGCCCAGGTGATAAGGGCATATGACAATACTAGCAGAGAGGTGATGGGGACTGTACAGATTCGGACTCAGGTCGGTCTAGGACAACACGATATTGACTTTCATGTCTTAGACGTTCCCGCGACCTTTAACCTACTCCTAGGGCGGCTGTGGCTACACCAGGTGAATGCAGTCTCTTTCACCCTGCACCAGATGTTAAAGTACCCCCATGGGAAGGGGGTGGCTATAGTTTTTGGGAATTCGTCAATCCATCCGCTGCCAGAAGTTTCTACGCCAGTGTTGGAGATTGAACATGGCGCGGAGGATGTGTTCCTATTAGGGTTCACGCTAGCCGAGGCCCGGGTTATACAAAACATTCTGGCTATTGATGAGGGGCTCTATGTCAGCGCACAATCAGTTTACCTCATGAACAAGCTACAACACATCCCCGGGATGGGATTAGGGCGCAGTGGCCGGAAGGGCGTTGCAGCATCGGCCGAAGTGCCGCATAACCCACATACCTTTGGTTTAGGTTATCTGCCTACCAAGGAGGACTGGGTGAGGAAAGGGAAAAAATGGCCGGAAGGGCCAGAGCTAGCAGGCAGGGAAGCATTTTGAGTTGATGCACCGACCGATCTGGGGTACCCTGAACGGACGCTTCGTCTAGGAAGGGGAAGACTTTCCGTTCTACGGCTTCCCAGAGCCATGGTTGAATGCAGAGAGACGGCGCTTGCCAAGATTTGAGATCTTCTTTGACTTGCAATTGTCTGGGGATGATGTTACCGAGGAGCAGACAGACCCGATAACCGAGGCTAAGCAGTACAAAGAGGAGGTTTCCGAGGGCGCAGAAATTGAAATGGGGGTAGCACTGGCTTGTCTACTTTCAGATCCTCCGATCGTACATGAGTGCTTGGGGAATGACCTTTCAGTGTCCATTGGGAATGAAGCGACTGTGAGCCCATCTTCAAACATTCTGGATGCATCCATCGCACCCTCCCTCATCTGGCAATACGATGAGGGCTTTTTATCGAGTAGCACCGGGTCAGGTAGTGAGCCGGAATTTGATTCCACCGAGTCTGTAGGGTCAGAATCAGGTTCCAACTCGTCTGAGTCTGAGTCCGGTATTCCTGGGGGTGACAACCCGGGTGCCACAGTCCTGTCTAGGTCGTCTTTTTCTTTTTCCTTTGAGTCTGTTGTAACAGAGGAATCAAGCGACTTGGAAGAGATTAATGAGATTTGTGCGGCTGTGGCCTTCAATTACTTTTCTGTGCCCTTAATTTATTGCATGAATCAGGATTTTCAAAATTTTGATGAAAACGACGAGGAAGAAATTCCTCCGGTTTTGCAATATTTGCTTGATCAAGAGCAGGAGAGGTTTGTTAAACCCTTGGTTGATGAAATCAACCAAATTAATGTTGGTACTGAGAAGGACCCGCAGCTGGTCCAGATCGGGTCCATGTTGTCTTCAGAGGAGCGTGAGTGCTTAGTCACTTTGTTAAAAGATTTCAAAGATGTTTTCGCATGGTCCTGCGAAGACATGCCTGGAATCGATCCTGAGATTGTACAGCACCGGATCCCTTTTGACCCAGAGGCTCGACCTGTCAAGCAGAAGCTTAGAAGGATCCGCCCAGATTGGGCTCTCAAGATCAAAGAAGAGGTCACCAAGCAAATTGACGCAGGGTTCCTGCTGGTATCTGAATACCCAACTTGGTTGGCCAATATAGTCCGAGTGCCGAAGAAAGACGGTAGAGTTCGGGTATGTGTGGACTTCAGGGATTTGAATAAAGCCAGTCCGAAGGACGACTTTCCTCTGCCGCATATTGATGAATTAGTGGACTTCACTGCTGGGCATGCACTGCTCTCGTTCATGGATGGGTTTTCAGGCTACAATCAGATATTGATGGCACCCGAAGACCGGGAGAAGACTGCTTTTACCCCCCTGTGGGGAACCTATTGTTATAGGGTGATGCCATTTGGGCTGAAGAATGCTGGGGCTACGTATCAACGGGCTGCAACCACAATATTGCATGACATGATCCACAAGGAGGTTGAGGTGTACGTGGACGACATAATTGTGAAGTCCAAGGAAAGAGAGGGCCACTACACCGCCTTGCAAAAATTCTTTCAACGGATCAGAGAGTATAGGCTGCGGCTGAACCCTCAGAAGTGTACATTTGGCGTTACAGCAGGAAAAATGCTGGGGTTCTTAATCACACAGAGAGGTATCGAAGTCGACCCTTCCAAAATCAAGGTCATCTTAGAAATGCCACCACCGAGGATTGAAAAGGAGGTGCGAGGCTTTCTAGGTAAAGTGTAATTCATAAGACGATTTATTGCTAAATTAACCTTGACTTGTGAACCACTCTTTGGTCTTCTGAAGAAAGGAAAGAAGTTCCAATAGGACGGCTAATGCCAAGCAGCTTTTGAACAGATCAAACAATATTTACAGAACCCACCTGTGTTGTCACCGCCTGAGTCGGGGAAACCGTTGATTCTGTACCTTTCAGTGACTGAAACTACAATGGGCTGCATGCTCGCACAGGAGTCTGAGGACAAAGTGGAAAGAGCTATCTACTATCTGAGCAAGAAAATGCTGGATTACGAGACCCGCTACACTTCATTGGTGAAGGCTTGTCTGGCCTTGGTATGGGCTACCAGGAAGCTGTGGCACTACCTGTTAGCTCACTCTGTAATACTGATTTCGAGATTAGATCCCATCAAATATCTGTTCGACAAACCGGCACTTTCAGGTAGGCTAGCCCATTGGTTGCTTTTGCTTTCCGAATTCAATCTGAAGTACATGACACGCAAGTTAGTGAAAGGGAGAGCGGTAGCGGAGTTCTTAGCCGATCACCCAGTTGAAGGGGATGAAGCAGTTGAGTACCTATTCCCAGACGAGGCCATTCTGCATGTTGAAGACGAAACTTGGACGATGTACTTTGACGGAGCGTCAAACTAATATGGGTATGGGATAGGGGTGTTGCTGATAGCACTCGACAATTCCCGCATACCGCTAGCATTCAAACTCTAGTTCAAAGTATCGAACAATGAGGCAGAGTATGAGGCATGTATTGCCGGTTTAGAAGCCGCCCTAGAACTAAGGGCAAAACGGGTGGATGTCATCGGGGACTCGAACCTTGTTGTATCTCAAGCCAAAGGAGATTGGAAAGTCAAAGAAGAAAAGATGAAAATCTATCACCAAGCCTTGGACGTTCTGATTCCTCGGTTTGAGAAACTAAATTTCGCCCATCTGTTAAGAGAGGACAACAGGTTTGTTGATTTACTAGCAACTCTATCTTCTATGATAGACATCCCTTTTGGAGTCTGGATGCGTCTGATCATCATTGAACATAAATTTGTGCGGGCCTACTGTAGACACCCCATTTTTGACCGACCTTAAGACTCAGACGTCACCGGTTGAGCGCTCGGTGGTGTTGCATATTGTGCTCGTTCAGAAGTCTCAGAGTCGCGGCTGCGAGCCCTGCCTCCGGACTTCCGAACTCTTTTCTGCACCTTGTCTCGGTTTGCGAACTAGACTCGGTCTTCTCTGTTTTTCTTCCTGAGGGGAGGGAGAGGTCTCGTAGACCATCTCTCAGTGGCCGTGGGCTACTTTTCGTGGCCGTAGGCCATTTTGCCCATTTCGGAGCCCAGTTCCCGGTTTTCGGAGCCGTCAGGCCGTGTGCCTCGGTTCGGGACCGTCTAACCATCTCCGATTCCTCTGTTTTTTTGGTATGCATCTTATTTACTCCCATTCGAGGGACACTGGGGTCTTAGATACCCACTTCGTGGCCGAATGCCACTTTCGGTGCTTAACAGCCATTTTCGGGACCCCGAACTGCGTGTTTTGGTCCCCGAGCATTCGTTTTCATGGTTTCGGTTGTTTGTTTTTTGGCAGGTACCTTTGTTTTATCATAAGGAAGATCACTGGAGAGTGGGAGGCCAGCAATTGTTCCAGCAACCTGTTATGCTCTTCCGGCGCCTTCCGGCGCCCGTTTTTCACACTTCCGGGCCAGTGTTGACCACCCTAGGAGCATTTTCTTCGAGCCAAAACCACATATTCGTGTTGTACACACATGGGAGGACCTTAAAAACACATGCCGGCCATTAATTCTTCTTTTCATTTTTGAACCTCTTTGGAAATGGCTTGTTCTCTCTCCTGTTTTACAGTTTCCAGTTTTGAAGGCCACAGGGTCTTGTTCAACACATATGGGAGGCCACCAATGTGTGGTGGCCGGCCAGCAAATTTGTTTCATTTTTACCCTTGGCCGGTCGGCCATAGGGGTGGCCGGCCGGCCACCTGCAACAACAAATTACATGGCCAGCCATGCTCCTTGGGATGTGTTCCTACAGCTGTACAGCTGTTTCCCCCAGAAAAGATCTGTATCCGGGGATATTTTGGAGGGGAACACTTGGGTGCATTTCCCTCCCTTTCCTCCTCCTCTTTGGCCTTTATAATAGCAGCTCCAACACTCTCTCAAGGGTTAGAAAAATTGCCCTCAAGCATACACATTCATATCTCTATCCATCTCTCTCAAATCTCTCAAGTTTGGTTCCATTTGTTCATCATCATCAAGCACCACCACCACTACTCCATTTCCAGCACAAAGGGAGCTTTTCAGAGGCTTAGAAGCAACATTTCTCAAGCCAAGAAGCAAAGAAAGAGTGGTCTTCAAGGGTAAGTTCTCATTCCCCTCTTTTGTAGCATTTTCTTACCTCATTTATTAAGCCTACTTTCTCACTGTTTTGAGCTCCGACCAATACTGAAACTAGGTCTATTTTGAGCTATTCTTGATGTTTGTTCAAGGGCTCAACTCTGTTTGAGCCCTCCATCTTACACTTCTTTCAATATCCTCCTATATGCCATATTTTGCATGAAATTTTTAGCTTATGAGTGATCTGTTTTCGGCACAATGTAAACTGTGAGTGGGGCCTATTTTGAGCCCCTCTTCAACATTGAAGAAGGGCTCAACCCTGTTTGGCCTCTCTATCATGCACTTGCTTCACATCTCTCATATTTACCGTAAATTTGCATGATTTTTTTGACCTGCATGTAGTCTGTTTTGGAGCATGTCATGAACTGTGAGTAAGCTTATTTTGTGTCCCTCTACAACATTGTAGAAGGGATCAACCTTGTTGGGGGACTCCATGTTGTGCTTGTCTTTATATCTATCTTTGACCCCATTCTTGCATGATTCTTTTAGCTTATTAGCTTCTGTTTTCGGCCATGAGCAGTACTGAAAAATATCCATATTTGGCCTTCTTGACATATTTCATTAAGGGTCTTTCTGTTTGATGAATGTATGGCATACTCATGTTTTAGCCTTTGTGGCTCAATCTTGCATGGCATTTTTAGCAAGTTTCATACTGATTTGGGGAATGTCATCTACTGTAAATGTTCATTATTTTAGTCCCTCATCAATTGTAGAAGGAAATTTTTCATTTTGAGCATCACATACATCACTTGTTTCAATACCCCTCTTGCGGGACCATTTTTGCATACCATTGTTGTCCTATCTGTGCTCATTATTTCGCCATGTTTTGTACTGTAAAAAATGCTATTTTGGGGCTGCCTTGCTACTGTTTTGCATGTCATGTTCCAATTATGCATGTTTAGTATGGCTGTAGGCCATTTTGGGTGCTTATATAGCATTTCGGAAAACCATTCCGGGCATTTGGTGTTCATTTCCCCACCTTTCAGGACTGTTTGCATCATTTGTGAGTGCTGAAATTCCATTTGCATGTGACGCATATCATATTCCATGCCATTTCATGCCTTAGGGCCATTTTCGGTTTGCGCGCCGCGGGCCCGCATTTCGAACATCTCCTTTAGTCTTTCAATCGCATATCATATTCCATGCCATTTCATGCCTTAGGCCATTGCCTCGATTTGCGCGCCCGTGGGCACGCATTTCGAGGCACCTCATTTTTATCGATGGGCTCTGTGTGAGTGTAGCTGAGGCTCTCTATGTTGGGTAAGCCCATTTGCATTGTATATCTCATTCTAGTCTGTTGCATTCCGTATGCCATTTTCTCGGTTTACGCGCCCGCGGGCCCGCATTTCGAGACATCTCCTTTTAGTCTCATTGCCTATCATATTCCATGTCATTTCATGCCTTAGGGCCATTGCCTCAGTTTGCGCGCCCGTGGGCACGCATTTCGAGGCACCTCATTGTTCATCTGACGGCCTCTTATGTGAGTGTGGCTGAGGCTCACTCATGTTAGTGTAAGTCCAATTGCATTGCGTATGCCATTTTATACCTTAGGATCATCGCCTCGGTTTGCATCCGTGTGCACGCATTTCGAGGCATCTCATTTTCATAGCATTGTGTATGTTAGGATTGCATCTTAGTTGCATTTCATGCATGTCATGCATATTGCATCGTGTTCGGGATAGGAGAGTTAGCCCGAGCACGGGAAACGAGGCACGTTTCACGGAACGGGCCCCAATCCCAAGTCACCGACACTCCGGATTACCATGATGGAGCTAGGTTTTGTTGTAGTTTTCATGTGCATTCATTCTATATTGAGTAGTGCAAATCGATTCCTCGGCCATCATGCATCGAGATGCGTGATGGTGGCACGAGGATCGAGGCATGCATACATTTGTGAAAATACATTGCCATGCCCCTTTCCTGCTCTTGTGTGCAGCAAAATGAAGAATCAGCAGCTTTTCAGAGTCTGGCACGCATTTCTAGAAACATTGCAAACAGAGGCTAATTGGGTATCTCAGTGGATTTCCGCGCAAAGGCAGCCCAAACTTGCAGCATTTATAGAGTCAAGGCAGCCCTTGGCTTGCACGCCAGTTAGTACAGTTTTTCTTAGTTAATTTGTTAATTAATTAAGAATCTGTAATATTTCGGACTGTACTATTCTTTTATTTCGGATGTACTATTCTTTTATTTCGGACTGTATTATTCTTTCATTTGGGACTGTATTATTTATTTGGACCCTCTGCGCGAGGGCATATTGTAATAAGTGTGCGTGTGTGTGATGTATGTCTTCCAAACCCACGTCTTTCTTTCCCTTTTATTTACTTGCTTACGATGGTTAGATATAAGGCATATTTTCAATTAGCATACAGTATGACAGCATGTTGCATCATTCATCTGTTTTGCACGCACCGGGCTCGGCGCATCATACAAACTGCATTTGTATTTCAATTCCAAATTGAATACTTGTTAGCCGTAGCATTTCATATGCCATGTTTAGAATAGCCGAGCCCACTTTAGTTGCATTTTGCATGTGTTGCATTAGGCAATTCTGTATAGTTAGGATCATGCATGATTTCTAATCAATTTCGTTTGGCTTGGAGTACTCGGTGAGTTTTATGCTTTAGCATCCTTGCATGCGTGTGAGTGTTGCCATGATAGCATGCTTACCTGAGGCTAACTGCTTATGTGTGAAAACCTGCCTTGAATGCCTGTGGGTGGAGGTTGTGTTACTTGAATTGGGACAATTCATCAAATGTTTGTTTTAAGCCCACCTGAGGGTGGCAGAATTTGCATTTTAAGCCTACCTGCGGGTAGCAAACCATTTTTCAACAAACAAACATGAAATGTTTGTTCCAATTCAGGCGACTCAGTCTATACTTGTTTGCTGCGAGCATCACATAGTACCTAGGCTAATAACCGGAATAAGAACTCACAATGTTTTCAAAATAAGATATCATGGTTAGTAGAGGCGGTCTTTGACCGAGCGAGCGGGGGTGCTCACGAAGTGACCTTCCCCAATCGTACCCAAGTTCCCGAGCCGAGGCAACTTTGGTGATGACGGACACGTGCCTTGGCACCGAGTCAGGGTTTCCTAAATTTCCCATTAAAAAATATTTAGCTAGCGACTCTGTATCTGGCAAAGCAGTCCATGTTTGGCACTTCTTTAAAATCTGTTTTCAAACGATTTGCCGGAATTTGGACTCTTTGGTTCAAGATTAAGAACCGTGACACAAATCGAGTGAACTGTAGCGAGGTCCCCGCGGGGCTTGTTACAGTTTCTGGCGACTCTGCTGGGGATTTAGAAACTTGACTCGAACTCATGATATCTGTTTTTGACTACACTTGGTGTTTCTTTGCATGCATTTGCATTGGTGCGCCTAGGAACACCGTGTTTGCCATATGCCATTCCGAACGATTTGCCGGAGCTTGTCTTGTCAAGTCATGTCCGTAAGGTGATCGGCTCTGGGCTCTGACAGCATGGGAACACAAACCCCGGTTTACCGGGGGCCCTTTTTGACCATTCGACCTAGTGCATATTCGGATCCATAGTGACCATTCCAAACTAGGACAGGTGCTTACCCGTTTATAGGTTGTTTGAAACGCTGTGGCGTAGTAAAACCCTAGCTCCTGACAAATAGGACAGGGAAACCCTTACCCCAACATAGGAGTGTTTGGCTCTCACTTATCTGTTATGTGCTTTAGAGTGCATCTCTACAGGAATGCATGTATCAGTATATAAGTTTGGGCATCAGGCCTACGGGCATCAGTCAGTATCTGAGAATCAGTTGTCTGCGGATATCCGATTCAGTTTTGGGGAACAGTGATCAGAGGACAGTGATCAGTGATTGGACAGTGTGTATTTTCAGCTTATCAAACTGCGTGTGTATGCCCGACTGTGTGTTGTGTGTATTTAATTTAAGCTGTTATGCTGCCCGTTTATCTGGTTATTTATTTCTTTTCGCTTTATTATCTTTTTGCTAGGGCAGTTTTTTAGCACGATTGCTTCTGAACCAGTAGATACTCCCCAAGCACTTTGGACACGAGGTCGCCGACTCAATCGATCCGAGGATCTGGTTGACGGACATCCAGTGTTCCACTCTCTACCCCCAGTTATCAGGAGAAGGCCGAGGAGGCGTAGTGTGTCAGAACAGGGATTACCGGGGCAGAGGGCCACTTTGACAATAAGCAGTCAGGTCGAGATTTCTGTGTCTGCCGTAGAGATACATTTACCGGTTATTTAGATGGAACCGCAGAATACATCAGGGATAGAGGCGATGATGCGCCAGATGCATGAGAGCATGAAACAGATGCAAGATGATGCCATCCGCCAAGCGGAATTTTCTAAACAACAAGCTGCAATCATGGCCCAGCAGGCCGAGCTGATCACGAGGCTGCAACAGCAGAACGCAGCGTCTGCTTCACATCAGGCTCCTCCTCCACCAGCGGCTCCACTACCCGAGCAGGCACCTGTTGGTCAGAACACCCTGCCAAATCCTCAGAATACCCTCCCGAACACCCAGAACACCCTACCCAATATCCAAGAGGACACCAATCTTCCAACGGGGCTGGCTCCACCCCCGCTTCTACCGCAACTGTCCAAGAATCTTATACCCAACCACCCGGACTCTCCATTCGAGTTCGAGGTAGATCATACAGCTCTAAAACCGAGCAAGTTGGAGAAGCTCTTCAAGAAGTCGCAGGGAGTGAAAGCCATCCCAGACATCGAAGATGGGTACACTGATGTGGCCGTAACATTGCCAGACAGATTCAAGATGCCACAGATTGTCCATTTTGATGGGTCCGGAGATCCCATGGTCCATCTTCGGCTATTTTCAGACATCTTGAGGCCAATGGGCCTAACCCGACCACAAAAACTTTCTTTGTTTGGCAGAACTTTGTCGGGGGTGGCGGCCATCTGGTACGCAAAGTTAGAAGATGATGTGAAGAGAAACTGGGATGAGATGGCTGAGGCCTTCATTGCACAATACTCGTACAATACACCGATCGAGATTACAACCCGTGATCTCGAGACGACAAGGCAGGAACCCAAGGAGTCTTTCTCTGATTTTGTAACCCGGTGGAGGGCAAAGGCGTCGATGATGACCTTGAGGCCTACAGACAAAGATCAAATTCGGATGATTGTGCGCAATCTCCAACCGAAACTCATGCAGAAGATGATAGTACTCCCCTTTCCAACCTTCTCAGATTTACACGAGATGGGGGTACAGATCGAGGATGCGATGAAGCAAGGTCTGATTGACCAGGACCGGGAGCAACCCCGAAGGACATTCAACCGCAATAACAACGCAGGCCTGAGTGGCGCTGCAAACACCAGGACTTCGGAGGTCAGTACAGTCACCACCACTCCCCCTCCTCATCCAAGGCCCGCAGCGGCCACACCCTTTTCCAGTACCTCCGGGAGCAGTAACCAAGCCTCGAGATTTCAGCCCAGAGGCCAAAGAACCTTTACACCCCTCCACATGCCTTTGTCCAAGGCTCTCGGGGTGTTAATCAGAAAGAAGCATTTGACACCCTTGGAGCCGAGGCCCCTGCCAAATCCACTCCCTCCCTCTTATGACCCAGCAAAGTACTGCGCGTATCATCAACAGCATGGTCACGATACCGACCGTTGCTATAGATTGCGTCATGAGATCCAAGATCTTATTGATAAGCAGGTGATCGCGCCTCCTGACAAACCCAACGTTACAACAAATCCTCTCCCACCACATAACCAAGCCCCCCCTCCCAAAAGAGTCAACCTAATCCAAACTGGGGTCGTGTCTTACGATCCTAGTATCTATATCACCCCATCCCACCTACCTAAGCCGGAGGTGATCCTCCCGGTCTGCACTGACTTGTGCATGATGGACATCTCCACAACCCGGTCTAAGCCAGTGGTGGTGACCACCGAAGATGGAACGGGGCAGGTTTCAGAGGAGAGCAGAATTGTTGAGTCTGGGATGGAACAGCCTGGGAATTATGCTGGAGGAGCCTATGATCCGAGCAAGTACATCTTATCGGTGGGCCAGTCTGAGCTGAGTGTGGGGCTGCCAGAAAAAGCTGAGCTGTGCATGATTCGGGGGGACAGACTTGAACAAGAGGCAGACGATCTAACGACAGTGGAAGAGGACTTCGCCAACTTCCAGTTCTTCAACGACCAAGAATCAGGGGATGCTGCAATCAACTGGTTCGACTATGAGGAGTCGGCAGAAGTTGTCGGATGGTTAGATGATCAGCTAGATGCTGCAGAATTCCAATCAGAACAGGGCCCGGCAGGGGCAAGAATATCAATGACGGCCGGAAGGGCCGAGGGTCAGAATCAACCGCCGGAGAGCGCCGGCGTTAAGAATTTCGCTCAGAATTTGGGGATTTTAAATACAGGGAATATCGAACAACCAGCTGTACTGACGCAGTTGGAACAACAAAGGTTTGAAGATTCCGAGAGAATTAGAAAAGCTAAGGCCCATGTGGGGGTCGAGAGTGCTGTGTGCACGGAAAAAGAGATGCTACGGGCATAAAAACTGAAGGTGCTGCAAGTACGCTCATACCGGAGCCGGACAGGTGTCTGTCGGCTGCCGATGGAATGTGGTGGGAAGACGATGACTTATGTCTTGCCCACACCGATGAAGACTGGGTAGGTAACCAACCAGATGATACGTGGTATATTGATGAGATCGCTCATATGACCAGAAGTGGGCGGTATTTCAAGCCCCCACACCTAGACCAACCCGAAGCATCTGGGAAAGATAAAGAGGCTGAAAAACAGAGAGAGAAATAGATTGAAGAAGAAGCTGTGCTCAAGCAGTTGAAGAAGATACAAGCAGACATCTCCATCTGGGGACTGCTTATGGCATCGAGGGTGCATAGACAGGCCGTCCTATCTGCCATGGACAAGGCCAAACTCTCCATAGACACTACGCCAGAGCAGCTGGTTGGGCTGGTTTTTCCGGGAGGAGGTTCCCCGGCATTAACCTTTTCAGACAAGGAATTACCGCCTGAGGGCACAAACCATAATAAACCCCTCTACGTTTCCGTGGAATGTAGAGGAAAGTGGATACCGGTGGTACTTGTTGATACCGGGTCCGCCATCAATGTCTGCCCAGTCAGAACAGCATATGCAGTTGGGTTGAAGCCCGCGGACTTCACACCAACTACTCAGGTGATCAAAGCATATGATAATACTAGCAGGGAAGTGATGGGGACTGTCGAGATTCAAACTAAGGTTGGTCCAGGACAACACGACATCGAATTTCATGTCTTGGACGTTCCCGCAACCTTCAACCTACTTTTGGGGCGGCCGTGGCTGCACCAAATAAAGGCAGTCTCTTCCACTCTACATCAGATGGTGAAATACCCCTATGGAAAGGGAGTAGCCACTGTGTTCGGGAACTCATCAATCCATCCGCCTCCGGAGGTATCTATGCCAGTCCTGGAAATTGAGCATGGCACAGAAGATGTATTCTTATCAGGATTCACTTTGGCTGAGACCGGGTAGTACAAAATATTATGGCTGTGAATGAAGGTGTATACGTCAGTGCACAATCCGTCTACCTCATGAACAAGCTACAACATATTCCCGGGATGGGATTAGGAAGGAGCGGCAGGAAAGGAGTCGCTGCGTTGGCCGAAGTGCCACACAACCCGCATACCTTTGGACTGGGTTATCTGCCCACCAAAGAGGACTGGGTAAGGAAAGGAAAGGAAATGGCCGGTAGAGCCAGAGCGAAGCAGACGGGGAAGCCATTTGACTTAATACACAGGCCCATTTAGGGTACCCTGAACGGACGCTTCGTCCGGGAGGGGGAGGACTTTCCATTTTGCGGCTTCCCCGAGCCGTGGCTGAACGCGGAGAAGAAGCGCGTACCAGGCTTCGAGATTTTCTTTGACCTACAACTATCCGGGGATGACGTTGCCGCAGAGCAGACAGACCCACCAGCTGAGGCTGAGCAGAATAAAGCAGGGGATCCTGAGGGCACAGAATTTGAAATGGGGGTAGCACTGGCATGTCTACTCTCTGATCCTCCGATCGACCAAGAGTGCTTGGGGGATAACTTCGTGGTTTCCATGATTGGGGATGAAACGGCTGCGAGCCGACCAGCAGCTATCTTGGATGCATCAATCGCACCCTCTCTCACCTGGCAATACGAGGAGGGATTTTTGTCCAGCAGCACCGGGTCAGGTAGTGAGCCGGAATCTGATTCCACCGAGTCTTGTGAGTCGGAATCAGATTCCAGCTCGACTGAGTCTGAGTCTGGTACTCCTGGGGATGTTAACCCGGATGCCACAGTCCTGTCTAGGTCGTCTTTTTCCTTTTCATTTGAGTCTGTTGTACAGAAGAATCAGACGATTTGGATGAACTTAATGAGAATCAGGCGACTGTGGTTTCTGAGTACTTTTCTGTGCCCTTATTTATTGCATTAATTCAGACTTTCAAAACTTTGATGAAAACAACGAGGACGAAGTTCCTCCGGTTTTACAACGTTTAATTGAGCAAGAGCAAGAGAGATTTGTTAAACCATTAATGGATGAAATCACTACCGTGAACATTGGTACTGAGGAGGACCCGCGGCTGGTCCAGATCGGGTCCACGTTGTCTTCGGAGGAACGCGAGCGCTTAGTCGCTTTATTAAAAGATTTCAAAGATGTTTTCGCGTGGTCCTACGAAGACATGCCTGGAATCGATCCTGAGATTGTACAGCATCGGATCCCCCTTGACCCCGAGGCCTGACCTGTCAAGCAGAAACTTAGAAGGATCCGCCCGGACTGGGCTCTCAAGATTAAGGAAGAGGTCACCAAGCAAATCGACGCAGGCTTCCTGCTGGTATCTGAATATCCGACTTGGTTGGCCAATTTGTTCCGGTGCCGAAGAAGGATGGCAGGATCCGGGTGTGTGTAGACTTCAGGGATTTGAACAGAGCTAGTCCGAAGGACGACTTTCCTTTACCACACATCGATGAGTTGGTGGACTTCACAGCAGGGCATGCATTGCTCTCATTCATGGATGGCTTCTCAGGATACAACCAGATAGTGATGGCACCAGAAGATAGGGAAAAGACTGCATTCACCACCCCGTGGGGGACATACTGCTACCGGGTAATGCCGTTTGGGTTGAAGAACGCTGGAGCTACTTATCAACGGGCCGCGACCACAATACTACATGATATGATCCACAAAGAGGTTGAGGTGTATGTGGACGACATGATTGTCAAGTCCAAGGAAAGAGAGGGCCACTACACCGCCTTACATAAGTTCTTCCAAAGGATCAGGGAATTTCGGTTGCGGCTAAATCCTCAAAAATGTACATTTGGTGTTACAGCAGGAAAAATGCTGGGGTTTCTGATTACACAAAGAGGCATCGAGGTCGATCCTTCCAAAATCAAGGCCATCTTAGAAATGCCACCACCAAGGACTGAAAAGGAGGTGCGAGGCTTTCTGGGTAAAGTGCAATTCATAAGACGGTTTATTTCAAAATTAACCTTGACTTGTGAACCACTTTTTGGTCTCCTGAAGAAAGGCAAGAAATTCCAATGGGACGGCCGATGTCAAGCTGCATTTGAACAGATTAAAGAATATTTACAGAACCCGCCCGTGCTGTCACCGCCAGAACCAGGGAAACCGTTGATTTTGTATCTGTCAATAACTGAAACTACGATGGGCTGCATGCTTGCACAAGAATCAGAAGATAAGGTGGAGAGAGCCATCTACTATCTCAGCAAGAAGATGCTGGAGTACGAGACTCGATATACACCGCTGGAAAAAGCTTGCTTAGCTTTGGTATGGGCTACCAGGAAGCTACGGCACTACCTGTTAGCTCACTCTGTAATGTTGGTTTCACGACTTGATCCCATCAAATATCTTTTCGAGAAACCAGCACTTACGGGTAGGCTAGCTCGTTGGTTGCTGTTGCTCTCCGAATTTGATCTCACGTATGTGACACGCAAGTCAGTGAAAGGAAGAGCAGTGGTAGAGTTCCTTGCCGACCACCCGGTTGAGGGGGATAAAGCAGTTGAGTACCTGTTCCCAGATGAATTAATTCTGCATATCGACGATGAAACTTGGACGATGTACTTTGACGGAGCGTCAAATCAACAAGGGTATGGGATAGGAGTGTTGCTGATAGCACCCGACAATTCCCGTATCCCTCTAGCCTTCAAACTCCGGTTCAAAGTCTCGAACAATGAAGCAGAATACGAGGCGTGCATCGCTGGTCTAGAAGCAGCCCTGGAACTAGGGGCAAGACGAGTGGACGTCATTGGGGATTCAAACCTTGTTGTATCTCAAGCTAAAGGAGACTGGAAAGTAAAAGAGGAAAAGATGATGATGTATCACCAAACCTTGGACTTGCTGATTCCTCGGTTTGAGAAGCTAAGTTTTACTCATCTACTAAGAGAGAACAACAGGTTCGCAGATTCTTTAGCAACTCTATCATCTATGATAGACATCCCGTGTGGAGTCCGAATGCGTCCGGTCATCATTGACCAGAAATTTGCACCTGCCTATGAGTCGATTGCAGCCATAGATGAAGTTCAGGACGAACACCCCTGGTATTACGACATCTGGAACTTCTTAGAGAAAGAAGCATACCCGCCAGGGGTAAATGCCAAAGACAAAAGGGCAATCAGAAGGATGGCAGTTCAGTTCATCATCTGCGGGGGTAAACTGTATAAAAGGGGTCATCTGGGAATGCATAAACTGTGTGTTGATGCCGAAGAGTCAAAGCGTCTGATGGAAGCCATCCACGGGGGAGAATGTGGTGCACACATGAATGGGGTAATGTTGGCACGAAAGATTCTCAGACAGGATTATTACTGGTCCACCATGGAAGAGGATTGTATTAGTTTCATCCGGCGATGCCACAAATGTCAGATTCATGCAAATCGCATGAACATTCCGCCGTCAAAGTTGTACAACATGACTTCGCCATGGCCGTTTTCAGTCTGGGGAATTGATGTGATCGGAGCAGTCACGCCGAAGGGGTCGAATGGGCATGAGTTCATCTTGGTAGCGATAGATTATTTCACAAAGTGGGTCGAGGCCCAATCTTATGCGGTGTTGAAGGCTTCGCACGTAGCAAAATTCATCAGAAACAATATCATCTGTCGCTACGGGGTCCCAAATGAAATAATTTCAGACAATGGTTCCCACTTCAAGAAGGAGGTGATTGATTTGTTGGAAAAATACAATGTGGCTTTTCATAAGTCATCTACCTACCGGCCGCAAACCAATGGAGCAGTTGAGGCCGCCAACAAGAATATCAAGCGCATACTACAGAAGATGGTGGAAACCTATCGGGACTGGCCGGATAAGCTGCCGTTTGCTCTGTGGGGCTACCGGACTTCAATCAGAACTTCTACTGGGGCGACTCCGTATTCTCTGGTTTATGGGATGGAGGCTGTTCTACCTATTGAGATTGAGCTTCCGTCATTACGAGTATTGGCCGAGTGTCAAATAGCCGAGGCAGACTGGCAACAGAGCAGATTCGAGGAACTCATGCTTTTCGATGAAAGAAGGCTGAAAGCACTGTACCATATCCAAGGTTATCAACGCAGAATTGCCCGGGCTTTTAACAAGAAGGTTAAGTCCAGGAATTTAAAAGAAGGAGATTTGGTGCTCAAAGACAACCGAGCTCCTATCCACGACCCAAGGGGCAAGTTCAGACCTAATTGGATTGGTCCCTACATCATCAAGTCAATCTAGTCTGGTGGAGCTGTGGTTCTGATGGATCTAGATGGCTTAGAGTTTTCCCAACCGATCAACATGGACAAGTTGAAGAAATACTACCCCTGAGAGGCTCGCTAGGCCGAAAACCCGAAAGGGCGACCTAGGCAAAACTCAGAGCACAGAAAATTTGAAATTATAAAAACTGAGCTCGCAAGGTTGAAAACCCGCAAAGGGCGGCCTTGGCAAAAGTTAGAGCGCAAAAGGAGAGTGAAAATACCCGAGCGAACCTAAGCCTGAACTACGTAAGGCTTGATTCCCATCTTTGGGATACGTAGGCAACTTCATCCTGAAGTTTAGCCATAAATTTTTCCCCGATCAACTTGGTCCACATTGATCATCTCAGTCATCTCTATTCATCAGCATTTATCGTGATCTCCGGTATAGTGTTATTCAGACTAGGGGCAACTTTCCGTTGCAATGAAGTGCTGCGGTATTATTCAGACTAGGGGCAACTTTCCAGTTGCTAGGATTCGGGGTTGTGCGTCTCAGTGACAGATCTCAGGCATGTCCAGTTCTGATCCATATCGAAAATGGTTTTGAAAAGTTTTAATAAAAGTTGACTTTGCTCAAAATTAATCTTTTTATAACTAAGACTATTTTTGGACCAAAGCGGAAAATTTTCAGTACCACAACCTTCAATTTCATTGATTTCAAAACAGAGTTCTTTTGCTCTTGCATACAATTGAGGTTGCTTTTTATTACACTCAGGAAGAAAACTTGAAAGTACTAGTAAAGCAATAAATCTGGGGCATAGTCCAGTCAAATGTCCCTGCGCCCCCTTCCGGAGCTGGTTGAAGCCTCTGATGCCAGCCTAGGCCCAACCTGTGCTTCTTCGTTAAGCCAATCCCAGCACTCGTCAGACAAGGTACAACTAAAAGTGGGAGCAGGGGCCAGGAGCTCTCTATTTCCCCATGCTGCGGCCTGCCGAGCCAGCTGTGCGCCTCGAACTGGAAATGTAGCTGGATACTCTATCCCCTCTGGTGGGCAAGTCTGATCATGGCCAAACTGACGCAGAATACGGAATGGGAAATAGAATACGCAGTTGTAGACACCCCATTTTTGACCGTCCTCAAGACTTGGACGTCACCGCTTGAACACTCGGTGATTATCCATGTTTGTGTTCGTTTGGAGATTCCCGGAGTTCTCGGCTACGCGCGCCTTGCCTCAGGACCTCCGAACTCGACCGTTTTGTGTCTGGTTTTGCACCAAACACTTGTGTTTTGCCTTGGGAGGGCAGGGAATGCTTTGTGAGGCATCCCTACACACCACCGGCTGGGGCTAGAGGCCACCGGCTGGCTAGAGTTGCCATCGGCATTATATTATGCCGGTCGGCACTATTTTGTGCCGGTCGGCACTCTTTTTGGCAAAATGACCATTTTGCCCAGCCGGCTACTTTACAGCTGCTTTCTGAGATATTTTTAGACAGCTGTTTAGCTCTTGTTTCCCCTCCATACACGTGTATGGAGGGATGAGCTTGCTTAGGGGCTAAGCTTGTAAGCTTTTTGCCTATAAGAGGGAAGGCTCTTCCCTTTGCTCAAGGGTTACAAAATCTGAGAGCTTTAGACATTGTTAGAGAGTGAGAGCTCTGGTTCTTTTAGGGTTAGAATAGATATACACTCTATCTCTCTCTTTCTCTTTGGAATCTAGGTGTTTTGTGCCTTACTATTGCACACAAACACCTAGTGTCTCACCTTATCCTTGCAACTGAGGTCCTAAGGGCTGTTTTTTTTAGTGTTCTTGACTGGTTTGGAGCTCAAGGACCCATCCACTCCAACCTTTGTGAAGGTGGTCTTCAAAGGTAACAAAACTGCCCTTTTTCCCCCATTTTTGCACTCTATTTTTACTTGCTTTAAAGTAGTTTTTGAGCTTAGTGTTTGGCACATAAAAGTTCTGTTTTTTGACCCTCTTCATTGTATATTAAGAGTGTTTAGTGGTTTGGGTAGGTTTGACCACCTTTAGGCCTTGAAAAGGCCACTTTTTGTGCTATTTTGCAAGAGATCCGAGACTTTGGTGATAGGATCTCTTCACCACTGAAATCTTGAGGGATTTCAGTGGTGAAGAGCATGCCTTGAAGTCTCAAGAAGGAGAGGGCCACCCCCTCTCCTTGATGTCCTTGAAAAGGGCAAGTTTTGCTTCCTTATGTAACTTCATGCTTGAGTGTGTGTTGAGCATGTTTGACTTGTTTTCCATGCTTATATTGCCATGTTATAACATGATTTCAAGTTAGTTTAGGTCTCTTATGCATGCCTAGCATGGTTGCCTTGTAATGTCTCTTTGATGCTTTACATGCCTAGGTTGTATGCCTTAGCTTCGAGCATGTTTTAAGCTTGCACTTGTGAAGCTTGTATGCTTATTTTGCCATGATCTAGCTCTGTCCATAGCCATTTGGGTCGATCTCATCATGCATTACATAGCCCCTTTGCATTTGGCTCGTTGGCCTTAGGAGTATGCATGTGTAGTATACCATGCTTGCACTATTTCCAATGATTTGGAACCATTTAGCATGGTATTTCAGACCTTGTAGTGTACTTGTATGCATGCTTTAATTGCTTCTTTAATGCTTTAAAAGCTTGTGTTGAATGCTCCATGTTTTGGTCATGTTGTATGCCTTTGTGCTTGAGCCCCTTAGATGCCATCTAGGTGCTCCTTAGGCTTTGTTTAGGTCTGCTTATGACCTGTTTTGAGTCCCTTTAGCTTTGTGAGGCTTGGTAGACTTGGCCTTAGTTTAAGCCTTCATGGCTTGTTTCAAGACTTGGACCATTTGTTGCATGCTTTGGCTTGCTTTGTTGCATGATTTGGCATCATATTTTGCATGATTTTCAGAGCTTTTTAATGCATGCTAATAGTCCATGTTTAACTCACTTCAAGTGTGCTTGAATGTTGTTGTTATGCTTAAGTGTTGGTACCTTAACATGTGTATGTGTGCATGTGTGTTTGGCCCCCAATGATTTGGCATTGTGGCCACTGATTTTAGGCCTTTTAGAGTTGCCTAATTCATGTATAAGTCCATCCCCCATTGGTTTGCATGTTTGCTTGTATGCCTTGCATAAGTGCATCACATTGGTCATTTTGCATGATAGATAACATGCTTAGGGTTGCATCGCATTCGCATGCATGTTAAGCCTCTTGAAATGAAGTATGATAGAGGTTTGAGCACCCTTGTTTGCTTGTTTGCATTGCATGCATTTGAAATCAAAGTTGCATTCTTGGTTCTTAGGGCCATCATGCATGGAAATGCGCGATTGGTGGTCCGGGAATCGAGGCACATGCCCCTTCGAGTCAATAACATGATAAGGGGTGTGTTTAGTGCATACATGCTTTGAATCACATTGCCATGCAAGTTGTTTCCCTCTGCTGCTGTGAGTTGCAGGTTCTGCAGGTATTAAGTGCCGGCCGGCACTATTTAGTGCCGACCGGCAGTGAATTGGCAGCCGATTGCTTATTTCAGTGCCGATGAGCTTATTCTACTGCCGGTGGTGTTGTACCTCAGCCGGTGGTACTCCCCTGTGCCCTGAGAGGCACTCTTGGGACTTTGGTGATTTTCTGAGGAGGATAGCAGGGAAACAGAGGCACACTTGCATGACAGTGCGATTCCGAGTCCATTCCGAGAGCGCACTGCATTTGGGCCCTCCTCCTGAGGCATTTACTGTTTTAATTAGATTAATTATTTGTCTAATTAATTTAGTGAATTTGTAATAATTAATTAGCTTGCGTAGTTAATTATTTGTATTATTATTTTGGTCCCTCCGAGTGAGGGCAAAAATGTAATAAGTGTGTGTGCGTGGGCATGTATGTCTTCCAACCTCTACTTCTTTCTATCCCTTTTATTTACCTGCTTACAATGGTAGATTAAGGCATATTTGATTAGCATACCTTATGCAATGCATGTGTGCATTCATGCATTTGTTTACATGCACCGGGCTCGGTACATCATACAAACTGCATTGCAATTTTCAAATTCCAAATTGAATACGTGCTATTCGCACATTTCATATGCCATGTTTAGGGTTAGCCGAGCCTACTCTAGATTGCATCTATGTCTGTGTTGCATTAGCCACTTAACATGAACTAGGTCATGCATGTTTGCTAACTAGTTTACTGTTTTGGCACGGAGTACGATGTAAGTATTTACGCTTTAGCATACCGCATGCGTGTGAATGTCGCCATGACAGTATGCTTACCATGCGGCTAAGTGCTTATATGATAAAATGCTTGAATGCCTGTGGGTGGAGGTTGGATTGCTTGAGTTGGGAAAACTCATTGAAATCCGTATTTTAGCCTACTTGCGAGTAGCAAAAATCAACACGTTTTTCGAGACAAAACGGATATGCAATGTTTATTTCCGAGTTAGGCAATCTAGTCTATACTTTTGTGTTGAGCGCATCACATAGTAATTCTAGGTTAAATAATCGGAATAAGAACGCATAAAGTTTTCAAAAACGGATATCATGGTTAGTAGAGGCCGGTCTTCGGACCGGGCGAAAGGGGGTGCTCATAGCTGACCTTCCCCGATCGTACCCAAGCTCCCGAGCCAAGTCACTTTGGTGATGACGGACATGTGGCCTTCGGCACCGAGTCAGGGTTTCCTAAATTCCCCCATTAAAAAATATTTAGGTGGCGACTCTGTAATCTGGCAAAGCAGTCCATGTTTGGCACTACTTTTTCAAAAATCTGTTTTTCTCAAAACGATTTGCCAGAGTTGGACTCTTTGGTTCAGATTTAGAACCGCGACACAAAAGGGAGTCCGAACTGTAGAGTGAAGCCCACGGGCGCGTCTACAGCAGTGAGTCAAGCCGATCAATCGAATCCCAACCTGCCGAGACATGCTGTAGCTCATTGCCGGGAGGTTAAGCCAAGGGCAGCGCCACGCAATGCGATCTGCCGACAAATTGCACATCCATTCGAACCACCATTCCTCATCAAGGGCGTCGACTAGGCGTGGTCGAAAGAAATAGCCACGGGCTGAGTAAGCAGGGCAAGAGTCCACAACTTGCAATTTGTCCATTAGCCATATCTAGGGAGGGATGAAAAATGAGAGAATAAAGAATAGAGAGATGTACGATGATAGAAAAGTAAGATAAGGGTTTGTGAGAAAAAGACGAGCCTGAGGGCCGAGTGATGTGAGCAAATACATATGTGAGCTTGGGTGGGAAACATTACCTGCAGCAGTAGTGGACTCCCTGCGAACCTGGTTGTCCCCCGACAGTAGAAAGCATCCAAGCCCATCAGTGTCTCCGCCAATGTTATGGCAATGCAACTCCTTCCTTCCTTCAAGCCTTGGGCCACTTCAATCAGACGGACGTTGGATCCTCCAAAGCCCGAGGTGAACAGAAAATGAGATAGCATGCACAAGCAGAGGGCATGTTGTCGGAAACCTTGCCAATGATGGTCGCTGCGGTCACCAGCATCGGAGAACCGGTAAATCAAGCTTGGGATATCCAACATTCCGTTACCAATTAGGGATCGAGCATCATGTGCGTTGAGTCCGCACATCCGCCCTAGGGTTTGGGCATGGCCAAAATTGAGTTGGGGCAAGATTTCCTCACTTCGCTCGGATTCTATCAAAACTTGAAAATCTTCAAAAGTGGGACATACCTCTTGCCCCCCGAAGCTGAAGACATGCGTCACTGGGTTCCAAAACCTCGCCGCGGCATGGAGGAAAGGAAGATGCAGTGGAGTCCGGCCCAGCGTGAATAGTGCATTCAAGCCGAAACCCCGGAAGTTCAACTTTTCGGAGCCATCTAAAGAGGAGATCCAAGATGTGAGATTTTCTACGAGAAATGCCTCCATTTTTGTGCAAAGCAGTGATGAAATGAATAAGTTCCAAGGTTGGGGCTTTTATAGGGGAGTAAAACACTATTTGGGGACACGTGTCAAAATTCTGGAAGCTGCAGGGAGAGGTGGCCGGCCGGCCACCTATTCTAGCAGGCCGGCCACCCTTGATTCAAAAACATGGCCGGCCGGCCACCCCCCAATCCCCAAATGCAAAATGTGGCCCACCATGCATTGGTCCTGTTTTGCCCTCCGGAAGGAAGTTTGAGGCATTTCTATGCACCGGGGATGTCGAAGGCCTCCATTTCTCTCAGTTTCGGATGCGTTTCATCATCCAGATCGTCTGTCCGTAGCACGCTTTGTTGTTCTTTTGCTTATCGAGTTGTTGTTTTGTTTATCGAGTTGTAAGTTTTGTCGAGCTGTCACATTTTGTATTTTGAGTTATTACCTTTTGTTTACTTTTTGTTTACGCGATTTTGTTAAGTCATGTTTATCGAGTCGTTAACATTGTTGTATTTTGCTTATCGAGTTGTAAACTTGCTAAGATTCTGTTATTTCTTAGTGAGTCGATTTGTTTGATTTGTTGCGTCGGTTCATTACCTGACCCGGTAAATATACAAAGCACATTTCCATTCAATTCCATTTTTGTGCAAAATGATGCGATGCGATGCTAAGAGTTTCAAATACAAACACCTTTTCAAAAGCTGTTTCATTCCATCATGTTTTACAACAAAATAAAGGCACAAGTTTTACAGAAAATGAAACGGCCTAACAATGTGCAAAGTGCTGCAAACTACTAGCAAAAAGTAAAATAAAGTAGGAAATAACATCAATATCCTCGGGAACGGGAATGAGGAGGCCCTCTCATCCTCTTCTGCGGGACAACCTCTGCACCATCATCACCAACTGTAGACACCCCATTTTTGACCGTCCTCAAGACTTGGACGTCACCGCTTGAACACTCGGTGATTATCCATGTTTGTGTTCGTTTGGAGTTCCCGGAGTTCTCGGCTCGCGTGCCTTGTCTCAGGACCTCCGAACTCGATCGTTTTGTGTCTGGTTGTGCACCAAACACTTTTGTTTTGCCTTGGGAAGGCAGGGAATGCTTTATGAGGCATCCCTACACACCACCGGCTGGGGCTAGAGGCCACCGGCTGGCTAGAGTTGCCATCGGCACTATATTGTGCCGATCGGCACTATTTTGTGCCGGTCGGCACTATTTTTGGCGAAATGACCATTTTGCCCTGCCGACTACTGTGCACTTGCTTTCTGGGATATTTTCAGACAGCTTTGTAGCTTTTCCTCCCCTCCATACACGTGTATGGAGGGGATGCACTCCTTCCAAGCTTGTTTGACAAGCTTTGCAATGCTTATAAGAGGAGAGCTTCTCCTCTTGGTTAAGGTTAGCTTCTTGAGAGTCAAAAACCAGAGCTTATATACATATACCTCTGTCATATATCTATATCAAGATCTCCCTCCCTTTGTGTGTGTGATCTAAGGCCAAAAAGTGTGATTTTGTCCTAGTTTTGCTCCTTTACACACACCATTACACCTTAGCTTGAGTTTGAGAGGCTTGGAAGGTTATTTGTGTTGGTTTTGGACTGGTTTTGAGCACTAGGGAGGGGCTGCACCATTTGATCTTCAAGGGATCTTCAAGGGTAAGAACATCACTTTATATTCCCCATTCTTGCAACCTTTTTTTACCCTCTTTGCTTTGTGTTTTTGAGTTTGTGTTTAAGATAAAAAAAGTCTTGTTTTTACTAGCCCAAGAACATTCTTTAAGGTCATTTGTCTATTTGAGTGAAGCCTCACTCTTTTAGGCTTTGTTTTGGTCCTTTTGTGCCTTTTCTTGGAGGCCTTGTTTGCTTGGTGTCCTTTGGCCTTCTCACCACTGAAAACCAGTGGGTTTTCAGTGGTGAGGATGTTATTTTCGAGCCTCATTTAAGGGAGAGACACCCCTCTTCCCTTGGTCCTTGTTTGCCTTTGTTTTGGGTTCAAAGAATAGCATGTATGCATAGTCTTGTTTGGCTTCATTTAAGAGTTTTTTTGAGTGTTTTGGAGCATGTCTAAATTCTGTTTTTGGTCGGATTTGTCATCTCTAATGCGTCTCTCATACTTGCTTTGAAATGCCTTCTTATGCTTAAAAGCATGCCATACTTTGAGACCTTGATTTTAGCATGTTTTTAGCTTAGTTTCATGGGGATGCTAGCATTATTTTGCCATGTTAGAGGGCTGTGAGCCACTGTTTTAGTCCCATTTGGTGTGCTTCACATGGTTGTTTTGTACTTTAGGCTTGTAAGCCTTGTATGTTTTGGCTCCTAGCATGCTTAACTTGTCTTGATCCCATGATTTGGCATCATCTAGGGTCATTTTTCAGTCCATAAATCATGCTTGTATATATGCATGTGTAGCCTATTTCATGCCATAAGGGTGTGCTCTAGTATGTCTAGGAATGAGCATTGTGCATGCTTCTATGTTTGATGCATTTTTGGGGCTGCCCTATATGGGGTTTGGGTGTCATTTCACATGCTAAAAGCCTGTTTTTGGTTGTTAGATGCATGCCATGAGTGGTTGTGTAAGTGGTGTCAAGTTACTCTCTTCGGTGCCTTAGACTTAGGTCCATTGACTAGCATGCTTGCATAGCATTTTATTTATGTTTTGGGGTACACTTTGCCACTGTTTTGGGGAGGTTTGAGGCCTCCCCCATGGTGGTTAAGACCATCATTATATGCTCATCACATGCTAGTTGCATACTTGGTTGATCCCATTGCATACTTAGCTCATTTTTGTATCACACTAGCCTCTTTTACATTCTAACATTTTGCATGATTAATGTGTTAGCTGTGTGGTACTTAATTTGCTAACATCCTAGTTTGCATGTTTGCATGTTTGCATGTTTGCATAGTTGCATTTCATCACTTGGTTTGGGGTGTCAAACCAAGTATGGAAGTTGAGGGGTGTTTGTACTCCAAGTGACTAAACACACCTCAACTCCCATGTCACTAAGGCCCTTGACCTCCACATGATAGGGACTTAGTCTTCATCTTTTGTGTTGCATGCATTTCAATTAAAACATGCAACCTTGGTTCCTTAGGCTATCATGCATCAAATGCATCATTGATGGCCTTAGAACCAAGGGTCATACCTCCTTGAGTCCCCAAGCATGATAGGAGGCAATGACCATGCTTACATGTCCCCCAAAACCCATGCCATGCATTGCTGTCTTGCTGCTGCTGTCAATCTGTCTGCTGCAGGGACTTTCTGCCGGCCGGCAGTAAATAGTGCCGACCGGCACTATTTTTGTGCCGATAAACCATGTAAGTGGCCGGTGGAATTTATAGACAGCCGGTGAACTCTCTCTCCAGCCGGTGACATTCAATGGCATGCAAGGAAGGTACTATGGAACTTTGGGAATTTTTGGAGGGGCAAGGCAGCAAAAGCAGAAGCAACAGTGCCATGGCACGGGTTTTCCGGGCAAGACGGATCGAGCACGCATCATTCGCGCACCCCAAGGCAGGGCTGAGGCCCCTATGCATTTATTTATTTGCTTCGATTTCAATATTTAGAATTTTGTAATAATTAATTTATTCGTTTATTTCTTTCGGGTCTGTATTATTTATTCATTCGGTCCCTCTGAGTGAGGGCAAAAATGTAATAAGTGTGGGTGCGTGGGCATGTATGTCTTCCAATCCTCATTTCTTTCTAACCCTTTTATTTATCCGCTTACAATGGTAAACTAGGGCATTTTAAATTAGCATACCTTATGCAATGCATGCGTGCATTCATGCATTTGTTTACATGCATCGGGCTCGGCACATCATACAAACTGCATCGTGTTTTCAATTCCAATTTGAATACGTGATAGTTGTAACATTTCACGTGCCATGTTTAGGGTTAGCCGAGCCTGTTTAGATTACATCCCTGTATGCGATGCACTAGCCACTTAACATGAACTAGGTCATGCATGTTTGCTAACCCGGTTTCTTGTTTTGGCACGGAGTACGATGTAAGTGTTTTTGCTTTAGCATAATCACATGCGTGTGAATGTTTGCCATGACAATAGGATTGCCATGCGGCTAAATGCTTACATGAGATATTACTGTTTGAATGCCTGTGGGTGGAGGTTGGATTGCGTGAGTTGGAACAACTCATTGAAATCCGTATTTTAGCCTACTTGCGAGTAGCAAAACCAACACGTTTTTCGAGACAAAACGGATATGCAATGTTTGTTTCCAAATTAGGCAATCTAGTCTATACTTGTTTGCTGCGCGCATAACATAGTAATTCTAGGCTAATAATTGGGATAAGAGCATGTAATGTTTTCAAAATCGGATATCACGGTTAGTAGAGGCCGGTCTTCGGACCGGGCGAAAGGGGGTGCTCATAGCTGACCTTCCCCGATCGTACCCAAGCTCCCGAGCCAAGTCACTTTGGTGATGACGAACATGTGGCCTTCGGCACCGAGTCAGGGTTTCCTAAATTCCCCCATTAAAAAATATTTAGGTGGCGACTCTGTAATCTGGCAAAGCAGTCCATGTTTGGCACTACTTTTTCAAAAATCTGTTTTTCTCAAAACGATTTGCCAGAGTTGGACTCTTTGGTTCAGATTTAGAACCGCGACACAAAAGGGAGTCCGAATACCATCGCCCAAGATTGCCCAGGGCTGCCAAGTAATCTGCGGATAACCAGTGCATAAATCAATCAGAAATCAGGAATATACAGGGCAGATCAAAGATGAAAATGAAAAGAACTGAGAGTTCTGAAATACCTCTGTCGTCCGCACGGTATCAAAATACTGTCGCAGGCCGAAGAGAGTCTCTCGAGGTCTCGGCCGGTGCTCGCCCTCGAATACTAGTGAAAATGGGGTCATGAGGAGTCCCGCCACCTCCATCTCCGGGGCTAATGTCGGAAAATAGACGTAGACCCATAGCTGAGAAAAGCGGTGCGGAATGTAAATACAAAATGCTGAGGGCAAATGCAGAATATAAAGTGCGCCGTGTGTGCAATGAACAAGTGATGAGGAGCAGAAATGTAAATCAAGGGGACAGAATGTACCTCCCAGGCTCTCCAATAGCCGCCGAGTAAGTCTCCCCGCCCGCGAGAGGCCGCACTCATGTAGCAATAAAGGGTAGCCAGGCCGGCGCCACCCCAGTCGTATCGACTAACCTGTGATAGGTCCACTAAGGCGCTCAGAAGATACAGCCCTACAGTGTTCCCCCTATCGGCAAATAGAGTGGTGCCAAAGAGAAACATAAGGAAACCTCGGGCATACTGCTCTGCCTCCTCAGGAGACTTGGGCTCCATCTCCGGCCTCCGAAAACGGGAAGAGAACCAGGTGTACCGGACTCTCCCGAAAGCTCTGTCTACAGGTGGGCGAGCCCCCAACAGATGTATCCATGCGGCCTCCCACTCACCCACATCCTCGTCATAAGGTATGGGCCAACCGCCTACGTCTAGGCCGGTGAGTACGGCAAAGTCCAATGGGGTCATGGTCAGATCCCCGGTGGCAGAAAAATGGAAAGAATTGGTGGTGTCCCACCATCTCTCCACCAAAGCCGCTAACAATGTCCTACTGGCAGGACAGTGTGATAGCCCCATGCAGAATGCTCCGAACCCCGCTGAGTCAACCAAATCCCGGACAGCCTCCGGAAGCTCGGTGTACCACTCCCTAGCGGTAGTGGAACCGTATCCTCGCACGGCGCGAGAGCCAACCTGCGTTCAGAATGAATGCATGTGTCAAAATTAGAATGAATGCATGTGTCAGAATCAGAATGAATGAGCTGTGTGCAAATGAAATGAAGTAGCAGTATGCAAAAACTCTTAATCAGTGGGCTGCGTGTTCACTTAAATCTGGGCTGCGTGTTCAGTAAATCAGTGTTTTGGGCTGCGTGTTCAAAATCCTAATCTGTGGGCTGCGTGTTCACTAAAATCTGGGCTGCGTGCTCAGTAAATCAGTGTTTTGGGCTGCGTGTTCAAAATCCTAATCTGTGGGCTGCGTGTTCACTTAATCTGGGCTGCGTGTTCAGTAAATCAGTGTTTTGGGCTGCGTGTTCAAAATCCTAATCTGTGGGCTGCGTGTTCACTTTAATTTATAGCTGGGCTGCGTGTTCAGTAAATCAGTGTTTTGGGCTGCGTGTTCAAAATCCTAAGTAGTGGGCTGCGTGTTCACTTAAATCTGGGCCGCGTGTTCAGTAAATCAGTGTTTTGGGCTGCGTGTTCAAAATCCTAATCAGTGGGCTGCGTGTTCACTTAAATCTGGGCTGCGTGTTCAGTAAATCAGTGTTTTGGGCTGTGTGTTCAAAATCCTAATCTGTGGGCTGCGTGTTCACTTTAATTTATATCTGGGCTGCGTGTTCAGTAAATCAGTGTTTTGGGCTGCGTGTTCAAAATCCTAAGTAGTGGGCTGCGTGTTCACTTAAATCTAGGCCGCGTGTTCAGTAAATCAGTGTTTTGGGCTGCGTGTTCAAAATCCTAATCAGTGGGCTGCGTGTTCACTTAAATCTGGGTTGCGTGTTCAGTAAATCAGTGTTTCGGGCTGCGTGTTCAAAATCCTAATCAGTGGGCTGCGTGTTCACTTAAATCTGGGCTGCGTGTTCAGTAAATCAGTGTTTTGGGCTGCGTGTTCAAAATCCTAATCTGTGGGCTGCGTGTTCACTTTAATTTATATCTGGGCTGCGTGTTCAGTAAATCAATGTTTTGGGCTGCGTGTTCAAAATCCTAATCTGTGGGCTGCGTGTTCACTTTAATTTATATCTGGGCTGCGTGTTCAGTAAATCAGTGTTTTGGGCTGCGTGTTCAAAATCCTAATCTGTGGGCTGCGTGTTCACTTTAATTTATATCTGGGCTGCGTGTTCAGTAAATCAGTGTTTTGGGCTGTGTGTTCAAAATCCTAATCTGTGGGCTGCGTGTTCACTTTAATTTATATCTGGGCTGCGTGTTCAGTAAATCAGTGTTTTGGGCTGCGTGTTCAAAATCCTAAGCAGTGGGCTGCGTGTTCACTTAAATCTGGGCTGCGTGTTTAGTAAATCAGTGTTTTGGGCTGCGTGTTCAAAATCCTAAGCAGTGGGCTGCGTGTTCACTTAAATCTGGGCTGCGTGTTCAGTAAATCAGTGTTTTGGGCTGCGTGTTCAAAATCCTAATCAGTGGGCTGCATGTTCACTTAAATCTGGGCTGCGTGTTCAGTAAATCAGTGTTTTGGGCTGCGTGTTCAAAATCCTAAGCAGTGGGCTGCGTGTTCACTTAAATCTGGGCTACGTGTTCAGTAAATCAGTGTTTTGGGCTGCGTGTTCAAAATCCTAATCTGTGGGCTGCGTGTTCACCTTAAATTTGGGCTGCGTGTTCAGTAAATCAGTGTTTTGGGCTGCGTGTTCAAACCCTTAATCAGTGGGCTGCGTGTTCACTTTAATCAGAGCTGTGTGTTCGGAAAATCAGAGTTTGGGGCTGTGTGTTCTACTCTTAGATAGTGTGGGCTGTGCGTTCACAATCAATCAACGAGCCGTGTGTTCAGAAATTCAAGTGCTTAAGTCACATGTTCAGAATGCAAACAAAGTACTATGTCATAAGCTAAAACTGCGTGTTCAAGCATGGCAAAGCTACAAAATGCCCGAAAAATGTAGAAAATAAAGTAAAATACCTCCCGCGCCTCGTGAGAAAGGTGCTGCTCCGGCTCTCGCAGGAGTAAATCCCCGGGTGCCCGGTCATTGAAGTCTGTGAAACGACGAAAAACGGCCCACGGAAGCACATGTACCAGTGGGGCGTATCTCCCGGGAATAAAAGGGCGGACTCTCGGGGGTAGTGTCGTAATATCAAAATCATCTCCCGCACCTGGAGGACCTCCACCGTGAGGGTAATCGCCCGCCATTTCAAAAAATCTGCAAAAGGAGCAAAAAGGAGCAAAAATGAGCCAAAATTGGAAAAAGTCAACAAAAGTCAACTCCCGAGAAAATCTTCCAAATATTGAGACAAACTTACCTCAAGTGTTGAAAATGTGAAAAGAAGCTCCGAAGTCAAAATTTAAGCAAGTCAAAGTGCTTAAAACTGAAAGATTTCGTGAAAACAACTTGCGTGGGAGGCTGAAAAACGCGTATAAAGTGCAGATCTGAAAGAAAAAGTGGTTTGGAGAGCAAGGGGATGAGATTTCGCACCTGTGGGAGTGATTTCGGATTGAATGGATGAGGATATATATAGAAATGAGGCAAAAGACCAAATTGCCCCTACTTTTGGGCAGGTGGCCGGCCGGCCACCTTTCCTAGCTGGCCGGCCATTTGCTTTTTGGAAGGTGGCTGGCAGCCTCCCCTTGGGTAGCCACTTGGCCGGCCATGTCCCCCACCTCCCCACCTAGTTCCCTGCAAATTTTGAGGAAGATTGGAGTTCCCGGGACCTGAAAAAGTTCAAGAAAAGTGCACTTCCGGTCGCGAAACTGCTCCGCCGGAACTTCAACTGTAATCTCTGACATGTGTCTCATCATTACTCCTCAAAATCAAGATGTATCCTTTTTGAATATGTTGCAACCTCTCCGGGAGGTGAACCCGAGGCCACGATCGAGTTGCCTTCGCCGAAATGCGCATTTTCTTACTCGTTGTTTCGCAACAAACGGGCACCCTGATTTATGCTCGTTTTGCATTGTTGTGCATATAACTTGCATTCTCATGAACATTTTGCATTGTCATGCATGTTTTCTTGGTGTACCATACATCTGTACTTGGGCATGCGTTGTCACGCACGTTCCCTTCTCGCGTTGTGATGCATTCACTCGCCGACACTGCGTGTGTCAAATTTTCGGAACCACAGGAATCACATTGAATATATGTTGTTAGCATATTGTTCTTGTTGAATTTCTCTCTTTTGCAGGTACGATATTGTATGTACGGTTCATTCGAGGCTGGTGCGACCAGACGAATCGCGCAGGTATCGTATCTTCTCCGTGTGAGACGCGACGAGAATTGAATAATTCTCTGCATTCCTAACTGCATGAAATGTAGTTGTTGCTTTGCATTCTTGCTTAAAATTGTTGCATCTATTTGCGAATACTTGCTTCATTACAGCTTGCTGCATTTGCATGATCATTTGGCTCTGTGCATATCATTTGCATTTTGCCCCTGCCTGCGGGCACGCCTGCGGGCACATATCTCTGTTTATCTTGTATGATTGTCTAAGTCTTCGGCTTTGTCAAAAATGGGTCGTCTCTGGGCTTTGACATTCACTCCCGTCACTTGTGACTTCCGAGTTCTGTCAAAGAGGGGCAACTATAGACACCCCATTTTTGACCGACCTTAAGACTCAGACGTCACCGGTTGAGCGCTCGGTGGTGTTGCATATTGTGCTCATTCAGAAGTCTCAGAGTCGCGGCTGCGAGCCCTGCCTCCGGACTTCCGAACTCTCTTCTGTACCTTGTCTCGGTTTGCGAACCAGACTCGGTCTTCTCTGTTTTTCTTCCTGAGGGGAGGGAGAGGTCTCGTAGACCATCTCTCAGTGGCCGTGGGCTACTTTTCGTGGCCGTAGGCCATTTTGCCCATTTCGGAGCCCGGTTCCCGGTTTTCGGAGCCGTCAGGCCGTGTGCCTCGGTTCGGGACCGTCTAACCATCTCCGATTCCTCCGTTTTTTTGGTATGCATCTTATTTACTCCCATTCGAGGGACACTGGGGTCTTAGATACCCACTTCGTGGCCGAATGCCACTTTCGGTGCTTAACAGCCATTTTCGGGACCCCGAACTGCGTGTTTTGGTCCCCGAGCATTCATTTTGCATCGATTTTTGTTCATTTTTGGCAGGTACCTCTGTTTTATCATAAGGAAGATCACTGGAGGGTGGGAGGCCAGCAATTGTCCCAGCAACCTGTTACGCTCTTCCGGCGCCTTCCGGCGCCCGTTTTTCACACTTCCGGGCCAGTGTTGACCACCCTAGGAGCATTTTCTTCGAGCCAAAACCACATATTCGTGTTGTACACACATGGGAGGACCCTAAAAACACATGGCCGGCCATTAATTCTTCTTTTCATTTTTGAACCTCTTTGGAAATGGCTTGTTCTCTCTCCTGTTTTACAGTTTCCAGTTTTGAACCACAGGGTCTTGTTCAACACATATGGGAGGCCACCAATGTGTGGTGGCCGGCCAACAAATCTTTGTTTCATTTTTACCCCTTGGCCGGCCTGCCATAGGGGGTGGCCGACCGGCCACCTGCAACAAAAATACATGGCCGGCCATGCTCCTTGGGATGTGTTCCTTACAGCTGTACAGCTATTTCCCCCAGAAAAGATCTGTATCCGGGGGATATTTTGGAGGGGAACACTTGGGTGCATTTCCCTCCACTTTCCTCCTCCTCTTTGGCCTTTATACAGCAGCTCCAACACTCTCTCAAGGGTTAGAAAAATTGCCCTCAAGCATACACATTCATATCTCTATCCATCTCTCTCAAATCTCTCAAGTTTGGTTCCATTTGTTCATCATCATCAAGCACCACCACCACTACTCCATTTCCAGCAACAAAGGGAGCTTTTCAGAGGCTTAGAAGCAACATTTCTCAAGCCAAGAAGCAAAGAAAGAGTGGTCTTCAAGGGTAAGTTCTCATTCCCCTCTTTTGTAGCATTTTCTTACCTCATTTCTTAAGCCTACTTGCTCACTGTTTTGAGCTCCGACCAATACTGAAACTAGGTCTATTTTGAGCTATTCTTGATGTTTGTTCAAGGGCTCAACTCTGTTTGAGCCCTCCATCTTACACTTCTTTCAATATCCTCCTATATGCCAATATTTTGCATGAAATTTTTAGTTTATGAGTGATCTGTTTTCGAGCACAATGTAAACTGTGAGTGGGCCTATTTTGAGTCCCTCTTCAACATTGAAGAAGGGCTCAACCCTGTTTGGCCTCTCTATCATGCACTTGCTTCACAATCTCTCATATTTACCGTAAATTTGCATGATTTGTTTGACCTGCATGTAGTCTGTTTTGGAGCATGTCATGAACTGTGAGTAAGCTTATTTTGTGTCCCTCTACAACATTGTAGAAGGGATCAACCTTGTTGGGGGTCTCCATGTTGTGCTTGTCTTTATATCTCTCTTTGACCCCCATTCTTGCATCCTTCTTTAAGCTTATTTAGCTTCTGTTTTCGGCCATGAGAAGTACTGAAAATATCCATATTTTTGCCTTCTTGACATATTTCATTAAGGGTCTTTGCTGGTTTGATGAATGTATGGCATATCTCATGTTTTAGCCTTTGTTGGCTTCAATCTTGCCTGGCATTTTTAGCAAGTTTTCATACTGATTTGGGGAATGTCATCTACTTTAAATGTGCATATTTTTAGTCCCTCATCAATGTTGTAGAAGGAAATTTTTTAGTTTGAGCATCACATACATCACTTGTTTCAATACCCCTCTTGCGGGACCATTTTTGCATACCATTGTTGTCCTATCTGTGCTCATTATTTCGCCATGTTTTTTACTGTAAAAAATGCTATTTTGGGGCTGCCTTGCTACTATTTTGCATGTCATGTTCCAATTATGCATGTTTAGTATGGCTGTAGGCCATTTTGGGTGCTTAATATCGCATTTCGGAACCATTCCGGGCATTTGGTGTCATTTCCCCACCTTTCGGGACTGTTTTGCATCATTTGTGAGTGCTGAAATTCCATTTGCATGTTACGCATATCATATTCCATGCCATTTCATGCCTTAGGGCCATTTTCTCGGTTTGCGCGCCCGCGGGCCCGCATTTCGAGACATCTCCTTTTAGTCTCATCGCATATCATATTCCATGCCATTTCATGCCTTAGGGCCATTGCCTCAGTTTGCGCGCCCGTGGGCACGCATTTCGAGGCACCTCATTTTTATTCGATGGCCTCCTGTGTGAGTGTGGCTGAGGCTCTCTCATGTTAGTGTAAGCCCATATTGCATTGTATATCTCATTCTAGTCCCGTTGCATTCCGTATGCCATTTTCTCAGTTTGCGCGCCCGCGGGCCCGCATTTCGAGACATCTCCTTTTAGTCTCATTGCATATCATATTCCATGCCATTTCATGCCTTAGGGCCATTGCCTCGGTTTGCGCGCCCGTGGGCACGCATTTCGAGGCACCTCATTGTTCGTCTGACGGCCTCTTATGTGAGTGTGGCTGAGGCTCACTCATGTTAGTGTAAGTCCAATTGCATTGCGTATGCCATTTTATACCTTAGGATCATCGCCTCGGTTTGCATACCCGTGTGCACGCATTTCGAGGCATCTCATTTTCATAGCATTGTGTATGTTAGGATTGCATCTTAGTTGCATTTCATGCATATCATGCATATTGCATCCTGTTCGGGATAGGAGTTAGCCTGAGCACGGGAAACGAGGCACGTTTCACGGAACGGGCCCCAATTCCCAAGTCACCGACACTCCGGATTACCCATGATGGAGCTAGGTTTTGTTGTAGTTTTCATGTGCATTCATTCTATATTGAGTAGTGCAAATCGATTCCTCGGCCATCATGCATCGAGATGCGTGATTGGTGGCACGAGGATCGAGGCATGCATACATTTGTGAAAATACATTGCCATGCCCCTTTCCTGCTCTCTGTTGCAGCAAAATGAAGAATCAGCAGCTTTTCGGAGTCTGGCACGCATTTCTAGAAACATTGCAAACAGAGGCTAATTGGGGTATCTCAGTGGATTTCCGCGCAAGGCAGCCCAAACTTGCAGCATTTATTAGAGTCAAGGCAGCCCCTGGCTTGCACGCCAGTTTACAGTTTTTCTTAGTTAATTTGTTAATTAATTAAGAATCTGTAATATTTCGGACTGTACTATTCTTTTATTTCGGACTGTACTATTCTTTTATTTCGGACTGTATTATTCTTTCATTTGGGACTGTATTATTTATTTGGACCCTCTGCGCGAGGGCATAATTGTAATAAGTGTGCGTGTGTGTGATGTATGTCTTCCAACCCCACGTCTTTCTTCCCTTTTATTTACCTGCTTACGATGGTTAGATATAAGGCATATTTCAATTAGCATACAGTATGACAGCATGTTTGCATCATTCATCTGTTTTGCACGCACCGGGCTCGGCGCATCATACAAACTGCATTTGTATTTCAATTCCAAATTGAATACTTGTTAGCCGTAGCATTTCATATGCCATGTTTAGAATAGCCGAGCCCACTTTAGTTTGCATTTTTGCATGTGTTGCATTACGCAATTCTGTATAGTTAGGATCATGCATGATTTCTAATCAATTTCCGTTTTGGCTTGGAGTACTCGGTGAGTTTTATGCTTTAGCATCCTTGCATGCGTGTGAGTGTTGCCATGATAGCATGCTTACCTGAGGCTAACTGCTTATGTGATATACCTGCCTTGAATGCCTGTGGGTGGAGATTGTGTTACTTGAATTGGGACAATTCATCAAATGTTTGTTTTAAGCCCACCTGAGGGTGGCAGAATCTGCATTTTAAGCCTACCTGCGGGTAGCAAACCATTTTTCAAAGAAACAAACATGAAATGTTTTGTTCCAATTCAGGCGACTCAGTCTATACTTGTTTGCTGCGAACATCACATAGTAACCTAGGCTAATAACCGAAATAAGAACTCACAATGTTTTCAAAATAAGATATCATGGTTAGTAGAGGCCGGTCTTTGACCGGGTGAGCGGGGGTGCTCACGAAGTGACCTTCCCCAATCGTACCCAAGTTCCCGAGCCGAGGCAACTTTGGTGATGGCGGACACGTGGCCTTTGGCACCGAGTCAGGGTTTCCTAAATTTTCCATTAAAAAATATTTAGGTGGCGACTCTGTATCTGGCAAAGCAGTCCATGTTTGGCACTTCTTTCAAAAATCTGTTTTCAAAAACGATTTGCCAGATTTGGACTCTTTGGTTCAAGATTAAGAACCGTGACACAAATCGAGTCCGAACTGTAGCGAGGTCCCCCGCGGGCTTGTTACACCTACGAGCTGCTTGCTGCCATAGATGAGGTACAAGATGAGAATCCCTGGTATTATGACGTCAGGAACTTCTTGGAAAAGGAAGCGTATCCACCAGGGGCAAATGCCAAAGACAAGAGGGCAATTCAAAGAATGGTTGCTTAGTTCATCGTCTGCGGGGGTAAACTGTACAAGAGAGGTCATCTCGGGATGCATAAGTTGTGTGTTGATGCCGAAGAATCGAAGCGCCTGATGGAGGCCATCCATGGAAGAGAGTGCGGAGTGCACATGAACAGGGTGATGCTAGCCCAGAAGATCCTTAGACAGGGTTATTACTGGTTCACCATGGAGAAGGATTGTATTGGCTTTGTCTAGCGATGCCACAAATGTCAGATCCATGCAAACCGCATGAACATTCCGCCGTCGAAGCTGTACAACATGACTTCGCCATAGCCGTTCTCAGTCTGGGGGATTGATGTGATTGGGGCTGTTACTCCAAAGGGGTCCAACGGGCATGAGTACATTTTGGTAGCGATAGACTACTTCACGAAGTGGGTTGAGGCTCAATCTTACGCAGTGTTGAAGGCATCGCATGTTGCAAAGTTCATCAGGAATAACATCATTTGTCGCTACGGAGTTCCAAACGAGATTATTTCAGATAATGGTTCCCACTTCAAGAAGGAGGTGATTGACTTGTTGGAGAAGTATAATGTGGCTTTTCATAAGTCATCCACATATCGGCCGCAGACCAACGGAGCAGTTGAGGCCGCCAACAAGAACATCAAGCATATTCTGCAGAAGATGGCGGAAACCTATCGAGACTGGCCAGATAAGCTGCCATTTGCTCTTTGGGGCTACCGGACTTCAATTCGAATTTCTACTGGAGCAACTCCGTATTCCTTGGTCTATGGGATGGAGGCTGTTTTGCCTATCAAAGTTGAGGTTTCGTCATTACGGGTATTGGCTGAGTGTCAGATAGCTGAGGCAGATTGGCAGCAAAGCAGGTTCGAAGAACTCATGCTGTTTGACAAGAGAAGGTTGAAAGCACTGTATCATGTTCAGGGTTATCAACGAAGAATTGCCAGGGCTTTTAACAAGAAGGTTAAGTCCAGGAATTTGAAAGAAGGGGATCTAGTGCTCAAAGACAACCGAGCTCCCATTCACGACCCTAGGGGCAAGTTCAGACCCAATTGGACTGGTCCTTACATCATCAAGTCTATTTGGTCGGGTGGAGCTGTCCTTCTGATGGACCTAGATGGCCTAGAGTTCTCCCAACTGATCAACATGGACAAGTTGAAGAAATATTATCCTTGAGTGGCTCGCTAGGCTGAAAACCCGAAAGGGCGACCTAGGCAAAAGTTAGAGCATGAAAAATTTGAAATTATAAAAATTGAGCTCGCAAGGTTAAAAGCCCAGAAAGGGCAGCCTTGGCAAAAGTTAGAGCGCAAAAGGAGAATGTTAATACACGAGTGAACCCAAGCCGAACTACGTAAGGCTTGATTCCCATCTTTGGGATACGTAGGCAACTTCATTCTGAAGTCCAGCCATAAACACTTCCCTGATCAACTTTGTCCATGTGATCATGTTTGGTCATCTTTGTCTATTCTACGTTCAAGAGATCGGTTGTGATCTCCAGTGTAGTGCTATTCAGACTAGGGGCAACTTTCCAGTTGTTGGGATCCAGGGTTGTACATCTCAATGATAGATCTCGGGTGTGTCCAGTTCTGATCCATATCAAAAATGGTTTTGAAAAGTTTTAACAAAAGTTGATTTTGCTCAAATTAATCTTTTTACAACTTAGATCATTTTTGGACCACACGGAAAATTTTCAGTACCCACAATCTTCAATTACGTTGATTTCAATACGGAGTTCTCCTACTCTTGAATACAAATTGAAGTTGCTTTTTATTACATTCATAAAGAAAACTTGAAAGTATTGATAAAGCAATAAATTTGGGGCATGGATAAGTCAGGTGTTCTTGCGCCCCCTCCCAGAGCTAGTCGAAGCCTCTGACATCAAAGTAGGCCTAATCCGCGCCTCCTCATCAAGCCAAGCTATGCACTCATCAGAGAGAGTGCAACTGAAAGTGGGAGCGGGGGCCAGAAGCTCTCTAGTCCTCCAGGCTGTGGCATACCGAGCTAGCTGCGCGCCTCAGACTGGAAATGCAGCAGGGTACTCTATCCCTTCTTCTGGACAAGTCTGATCATGGCCAAACTGGCGCCGGAATCAGAATGGAAAATAGAACACACAGTGTGTCATGCCAATCAGCTGAATCCCAGGCTGGCGAGTCATGTTGTAGCTCATCGCCGGTAGATTGAGCCAAGGGCAACGCCAAGTAATACTGGTAGCAGATAGACTGCACATCCATTGGAACCACCATCCCTCATCAGGGGCATCGACTACACGTCGTCGGAAGAAATAGCTGCGGGCTGAATATGCTGGGCATGAGTCCACAACCTTCAACTTGTTCATCAACCACACTTGGGGAGGGATGAAAAATGAGAGATTAAAGAATAGAGAGGTGTACGTGGAGAGAAAAGTGAGAAAAAGGGTTTTGAGAGAAAAATCGAGCCTGAGGGCCGAGTGATGTGAGAAATATATGTGAGATAGGGTGGGAAACATTACCTGCAGCAGTAGTGGACTCCCCGCGAATCTAGTCGTCTCTTGGCGACGGAAAGCGTCCAAACCCATCAATGTCTCAGCCAATGTCATGGCGATGCAGCTCTTGCCCTCTCTTAAGCCTTGGACAACTTCGATCAAATGAGTGCTAAACCCACCGGAGCCTGGGGCGAGCAAGAAATGAGACAACGTGCATAAGCAAAGCGCATGTCGCCGATAACCCTGCCAGTCATGATCGCCGCGCTCACCGGCATCAGAAAACCGACGAATCAAGCTAGGGATATCCAGCACTCCATCACAAGTCAATGACCAAGCGTCATGCAAAGTGAGCCCACGCATCCATCCTAAGGCTTGGACATGGCCAAAGCGGAATTGTGGCAAAATCTCTTCCTCGTGCTCGGACTCCATCAGAGCTTGGAAGTCTTCGAAAGTGGGACATACCTCTTGTCCGCCAAAGCTAAAGACGTGTGTTACCGGGTTCCAAAACTTTGCCGTGGCATGAAGGAACGGAAAACGCAGCGGGGTGTGACTCAACGTGAATAGTGCATTATGCCAAAGCCCCAGAAATTCACCTTTTCCGAGCCATCCAAGGTAGCAATCCAATTTATGAGATTTTGGATAAGAAATGCCTCCATTTTAGGTGCAAAACTGAGTTAGAATGAGAGAACCACGAAGCTGGAACCTTTATGGAGGATAAGACACTGTTTGAAGGATAAGTGTCAGAAAACTGGAGGTCCCCAGGCTAACTGGTCGGCTGACCAGTTTTTTTGGTCGGCCAGCCACTTTTCTGGTCTCCAAGCCAAAAAAACTGGTCGGCCAGCCCCTTTTGATGGTCGGCTATGAGCATGAAAGTGGTTTACACCTGTTTCTTGCCTCCAGGAGTGAGTCTCTAACTTCCCCGTGTGCTGAGAGTGCTGAAGGTCTGAGTTTACCTCTGTTTCAGATGCGTTCTGTCGCTCTGTTTGTCTAAAATGCATTTGCTTATCGAGTTGTTGCTCATTTGTTTATCGAGTTGTAGCTCATTTGTTTATCGAGTTGTTGCTCATTTTTTTATCGAGTTGTTGCTCATTTGTTTATCGAGTTGTTGCTTATCTGTTTATCGAGTTGTTAATTCGTTTAACGGATTGTTTTAGAGTTGAGTTGTTTAGTTCCTTGCGTCGGTTCACTACCTGACTTGGCAATACACGATGTTCAATTTCCATTCAATTTCATTTTTGTACAAAATGGTGCGATGCGATGCTTAGAATACAATATAACACTTTTTGAACAAAAAGCCGTTTTCATTCCATCATGTTTCCTTTTTACAACATTTTACAACAGGGTACAAGTTTTGAAGAAAATAAAACTGCCTAAGCTGTACAATGTGCTAGAACTACATGTAAAAAGAAAAATAAAGTAGGAACATCTGCATCAGTGCTAACAAGCTCAAGACCGAGAGGCCTTCTTTACCCTCTTCGGCTGAGCAGCCTCCGCACCACCACCGCCAACCCCCCCATCTGAATCGGAATCACCGTCCTCGGAAACCTCCTCGGTGTCGCCTCCATCCTCAGAACCTGAACCAGAGTCATCATCCCTACCTGCAGATGTCTCTGACTGTGGATGTGCTGACTCCTCCTCCTTGCTGGACTCCTCATCATATCTGGTAGATGCTCTACGCCCACCTCGGCCGCCAGTCGATGCTCCTCTCTTAGCTGCTCGAGAAGGCCTGGATGGCCCGGGCGGTACAAGTGCGACCTGAAAAGACAGTTTGGATACATCAGCCAGAGTATGTATATCAGATGCAAGAATGATGCATAGAATGAGCGCATGCATATATAGTATGTGAATGTGGTGTGACAGATGTGCTCTACACATGCAGTGAATCAATGTAATGAAATGATCAGTTGTTTTTGCATATCATCAGAAGTATGATAAATGCACGGAGATTGGAAAATACCGAGATACTGTACGAGTGCAGCAGTGTCTCTCTCCGTAAGACCATGCCCTCAAGCGAGGCCACCACTCTGAGCAACCCATCAATGTACTCTCTGGGAGGCTGCAGACACAAGTTCAAGTCATCAATGAATGAATGAATGTCTAAATATCTGAATGATAAATGAAAATCGTGGAGCATACCGGTGGTGAGTCAGGGTCGCTGACATATCGATGATCCGGCCGCGGAGGCTCTAGCGGGATCTGGTATGGTGTCCCATACTCCGAACCTGTTAGCCCGGTCGGAAGATCTGGCCACCCGACACACTGCCAAGTCGAGGGCATCCATCCAACCCCGCCCCTCGATGTGCTGGCCCCGCTGGTCGAAGGAATGTCTCCAGCTCAGGCGCGACTCGAGGAAGGCATGTCAGCAGCTCTCTTCCTGGGGGTACGGACACCTGACAGTGGAGGCATCAGGTACGTATGGCGATGTGTCGCGTAATCCCCCTCCTCTAGGAAAAGGACCGCGTCAATACCCAACATAAGGTCCTGCACTTCTGGGGTGTGAGACCCCCTGCGGACTACATCTCTGGTGGAGGCAGTGAGGGGACGTCCTGATCGGAGTTGTCCATCGTCTGGCGCATGAAGCGCTCTCCGAGGAACTAGGCTCTGCCGACCGGTCCCTCAAGCAGAAACCTGTATCGCGAGGTACCCCATGCCCTAGCAAACAGAAATCGAGGATTCCCTGGCATGCCAATCCAAGGCTGCCAGGTGACCTACGGGTAACAAGTGTATAAAATGATTAGATGTCATAAATATGCAAGATGAATCAAAGTTGAAAGCATGAAGAACTGAGAGTTCTGGATTACCTCCGTCGCTCGTACAATGTCGAAAATTGCCGGAGGTAGGGCAAAGTCTCCCGGGGCCTAGGCCGGCACCGACCCTCAAATCTGTGTGAGTAAGGGATCTCTAGAGGTGCCTCGACCTCAAGCTCAGGGGCCAGCGTCGAGAAGTACGCATAAACCCACAGCTGTGAAAGGCAAGGCAGTGGCTGTCAGAATACAGATTGTATAGAAAATACAGAATGCTGTGTGCAATGTTCAAAATACAGGATGTATAGAAAATACAGAATGATGTGTGCAATGTGCAGTATACAGAATGTATGGAGAATACAGAATGCTGAGTGCAGAATGCGAATGCAGAATATACAAAAAATGCAGAATGCTGAGTGCAGAATGTAGAGTACATAATGTAATGTGTGAAGTGTGCAGTGTACAGATAATGAAAAGCAGAACTGTAAATCAAGAGGCCAGAATGTACCTCCCAGGCTCGCCAGTAGCCTCCAACTATGGTCCCTCGCTCGTGGGAGGTTGCGCTCATGTAGCAGTAAAGGGTAGCGAGGACAGCGCCACCCTAATCAAAACGCCGGACCTGTGATAGGTCCACCAGAGCACTGAGCAGATAAAGCCCAACTATGTTCCCCCTGTCGGAGAACAGTGTGGTCCCAAGGAGGAACATCAAAAATCCTTGGGCATACTGTTGTATGGCCTCAATGGTCTGGGGCATAGTCCTTCGGTACTGCTCGGCAAACCAGGTGTACCTGACCCTGCCTGATGATCTATTGATCGGCGGACGGGCTCTGAGCAAATAAATCCAAGCGGCCTCCCACTCACTCATATCTGCGTCGTATGGGATCGGCCGGCCTCCCACGTCAAGGCCCGTCAGCATGGAGAAGTCATATGGGGTCATCGTCATGTCCCCGGTGGCCGAGAAATGGAAGGAGTTGGTGGTGTCCCACCATCTCTCTACAAATGCGCCCAGGAGGGTCCTGCTTGTTGGATGACATGACAATCCCGCACAGAATGGGCCAAACCCTACCTCCTCCACAACGTGTCGAACAGCGTCTGGGAGCTCCATATACCATTCCCTCGCGAGGATACACCCATAACCCCGTGTGAAACGGGAAGATACCTGCATTCAGAATGAATAGATGTATTCAGTTTCGTAATGAAAAATGAGCTGTGGGTTCAGAATGAAAAGTATGAGCTGTGTGCAAATTAAACCGAATACCGTGTTATCAACTGCGTGTTCAGATTGAGCGGTGTGCTATGTTATGAAAAAGTGTACTCTGTTATGGACTGTGTGTTCAGATTGAGCAGTGTGCTATAAACCGAATACCGTGTTATGAACTGCGTGTTCAGATTGAGCGGTGTGCTATGTTATGAAAAAGTGTATTGCGTTATGGACTGCGTGTTCAGATTGAGCAGTGTGCTATAAACCGAATACCGTGTTATGAACTGCGTGTTCAAATTGAGCGGTGTGCTATGTTATGAAAAAGTGTACTGCGTTATGGACTGCGTGTTCAGATTGAGCAGTGTGCTATAAACCGAATACCGTGTTATGAACTACGTGTTCAGATTGAGCGGTGTGCTATGTTATGAAAAAGTGTACTGCGTTATGGACTGCGTGTTCAGATTGAGCAGTGCGCTATAAACCGAATACGGTGTTATGAACTGCGTGTTCAGATTGAGCGATGTGCTATGTTATGAAAAAGTGTACTGCGTTATGGACTGTGTGTTCAGATTGAGCAGTGTGCTATAAACCGAATACCGTGTTATGAACTGCGTGTTCAGATTGAGCGGTGTGCTATGTTATGAAAAAGTGTATTGCGTTATGGACTGCGTGTTCAGATTGAGCAGTGTGCTATAAACCGAATACCGTGTTATGAACTGCGTGTTCAGATTGAGCGGTGTGCTATGTTATGAAAAAGTGTCCTGTGCTATGGACTGCGTGTTCAGATTGAGCAGTGTGCTATAAACTGAATACCGTGTTATGAACTGCGTGTTCAGATTGAGCGGTGTGCTATGTTATGAAAAAGTGTACTGCGTTATGGACTGTGTGTTCAGATTGAGCAGTGCGCTATAAACCGAATAGCGTGTTATGAACTGCGTGTTCTGATTGAGCGGTATGCTATGTTATGAAAAAGTATATTGCGTTATGGACTACGTGTTCAGATTGAGCAGTGCGCTATAAGCCGAATACCGTGTTATGAACTGCGTGTTCAGATTGTGTGGTGTGCTATGTTATGAAAAAGTGTACTGCGTTATGGACTGCGTGTTCAGATTGAGCAGTGCACTATAAACCGAATACCATGTTATGAACTGCGTGTTCAGATTGAGCGGTGTGCTATGCTATGAAAAACTGTATTGCGTTATGGACTGCGTGTTCAGATTGAGCAGTGCGCTAGAAACCGAATACCGTGTTATGAACTGCGTGTTCAGATTGAGCGGTGTGCTATGTTATGAAAAAGTGTACTGCGTTATGGACTGCGTGTTCAGATTGAGCAGTGTGCTATAAATCGAATACCGTGTTATGAACTGCGTGTTCAGATTGAGCGGTGTTCTATGTTATGAAAAAGTGTACTACGTTATGGACTGCGTGTTTAGATTGAGCAGTGTACTGTAAAGCTAATACTATGTTATGAACTGCGTGTTTAGATTGAGTTGTGTGCCAACTAAACAAAATGTTGTGTTATGGACTGAGTGTTCAGATTGAGCAGTGTTATGAGTTGTGTGCCCAAGATGTGCTATGTGATCTAAGATGAGCTGTGTGCCCAAAATGAGCCGTGTGCCAAATTAGCAGAGTGCTGTGTATGAACCGCGTGTTCAAAATGAGTGAAGTGTTGTGTATGTAAATGTGCAAGAAGTGCAAAATACATCGTAAAAAATGTAAAAATGAAGTACGTACCTCATGCGCGTGATGTGACAGGTGGGACTCCAGCTCCCTTAGCAGCAGGTCTGCAGGTGCCCGCCACGCGAAGTCCGTGAAGTGATAGAAAGTGCTAGGAGGTAGAATGTGCTCCTGCGGGTCGTACTCCTCTAGGTCGAACGGCCGTATCCTCGGAGGCAACGGTATAATGTCGGGCTCGTCCTCTGCATATGGAGAACCTCCGCCATACGGAATATCGTCAGCCATCTGAAGAAATCTGCAAAAAAGATGCGAAAACGAACGAAATGAGCCAAAATTGCAAAAGTCAACAAAGTCAACTCTCGGGAAGAGAAAAAGTCAACAAAAGTCAATGCCCGAGAAAAGGTGCAAAACTTTGAGACAAACATACCTCAGGTGTTGAAAATGGAGAAAGAAGCTCCGAAAATAAATTTTAATCGGTTCAAAACGAAGAGAATCGAAAGTTTTCGCGAAACAACTTCGTGTGCGACATTGGAAAACGCGTATAAAGTGCAGATCTGAGAGAGAAAAGGGTCTAGAGATGAAGAGAAGTTGATTTCGGCCTTGGAGGCGTGCGCAAAAGTGATTTGGAGCTATCCATTTAAAGATCCGGCCTTGAAAAGACAAAACTGCCCCGGATTCTGTAAACTGGTCGGCCAGCCATCTTTTCTGGTCGGCCGACCACTTTGGTGATCAACAACTGGTCGGCCACTGATATAACTGGTCGGCCAGCTTCCTGGATGATCTTCAGAGCTCCATGGTTCTCCATGTGTGTTTTGGTGGTGATTGGAGTCCCCGGTTCTCGAGAAAGTGCAAGAAAAGTACACTCTTTGGCTCGAAAATGTCCCCACGGAACTTCGATTCAAGTCTTCGATGCATGGCTCATCGTCACTCGTCCAAAGAGCGAGGTGTATCCTTTTTAAGTATGTTATGACCCTTCTGAGAGGTAAATCGGAGGTTATGGTTGAATTACGCTTGTTAAGGCTTACGTTTCCTCTTTCGACATTTCCTTTCAAACATACATTTGAAGTTGCGCATTTCTTTTGCATTATCCTGCACTTTTCACACGCGTTGTCGCACACGTTTCACCTACATTGTTATGCACACTTTCCTCTCTTGCATTTGTTATGCACACCACTTGTGGCTTTGTTATGCACTCACTACTTTTGTTGTCACACTCGTTTTACTTACATCATTATACGTACTTCTGTTGCATTATTATGCATGCACACTTCACTTGCATATTTATGCTTGTTTTTTTCGCATTGTTATGCATCACACTTAGGTTGCATTGTTATGCACCCCTTCCGCATTGTTATGCGTCACACTTCCGTTGCATTGTTATGCATGCACACTTCACTTGCATTGTTATGCTTGTTTTTTTTGCATTGTTATGCGTCACACTTAGGTTGCATTGTTATGCATCCTTTCTGCATTGTTATGCGTCACACTTAGGTTGCATTGTTTTGCATCCCTTCCGCATTGTTATGCGTCACACTTAGGTTGCATTGTCATGCACCCCTTTCCGCATTGTTATGCGTCACACTTAGATTGCATTGTCATGCATCCCTTCTGCATTGTTATGCGTCACACTTAGGTTACATTGTCATGCACCCCTCCACTTGCGTTGTTATGCACTTTTCACTTGCATTGCTATGCATGTTTCTCACGATATTGTACTTGTTGAGTTTCTTTCTTTTGCGGGCACGGTATTGTATGTACAGTTCATTTGAAGCTGGCACGACCAGACAAACCGGACGATATTGTATGTACTCCGCATGAGACGTAGCGAGAATTGTATAATTCTCTTACATCCTTTCTGCATGTAATGTTGTTTGATTTGTATTCGCTTGCTTAAACTGTTGCTTTTATTTTGCATATTTGCTTCGTTACAGCTTTCTTTGCATGATCATAAGTTATGTTCGGCTTTGTGCATGTCATTTGCATCTTGCCCTAGCCTGCGGGCGCATCTCTTTGTTATCTTGCCTGTTTGTCTAAGTCTTTAGCCTTGTCAAAAATGGGTCGTCTCTGGGCTTTGACATTCACTCCCGTCACTTATGACTTCTGAGTTTTGTCAAAGAGGGGCAACTGTAGACACCTCATTTTTGACCGACCTTAAGACTCAAACGTCATCGATTGAGCGCTCGGTGATGGTGCATGTTGAGCTCGTTTTGAGTTTCCGGAGTTTTGGCTGAGAGCCTCACCTCCGGGCCTTTGAACTCTTTGTGCTTTGGCTCGGTTTGTGGACCGAACCTTGTTTCTCTTCCCTGGAGGGAGGGAGTGGTCTTGTAGACCATCTCTTTGTGCTCGTAGGCCACTTTTCCCGTTTGGAGACTAGTTTTCGGTTTTTGGAGCCTTCGGCCGCGCGCCTTGTCTCGGGACCGCTTAACGCTCTCCGTTTGGCGTGGGTTTTGAACCACACCTTGTTGCCTCTGCCTAGAGGGACACTGTGGTCCGGGAGACCACTTTCGTGGTCGTATACCACTTTTGATGCCCGTAGACTAGTTTTCGAGGCTTTCGGCCACATGCTTTGCCTCCCGATCTCTCGTCTTGCATTCGTTTTGGTTTGTTTTTGGTACAAACCATGTTTTCCTTGCTTAGAAGGTGGTACAAGGGTGGGAGACCAGTATTTCCCCTTGGAGACCACTTTTCCTCTTGGTAGCCAGTTTTCTGGTCAGATAACTGGCTTTCTTGGTCTTTGGACCATCTTTTCTGGTCGGCCACCATACCACCACCTTACATTTAGTGTGTAGACCACTCCCACCTATGGCCGACCAATTTTCTTCTTGGGAGACCACTTGAAGTGGTCGGCCGACCACTTTAAGGAGCTGGCCAACCACTTCAAGTGGTCGGCTGCTTTTTGTCACCTTTTTGGAGATATTTTTGGCCAGCTGGCACAACTGGAGAGCACAAGAACCATCCTCAATACACGTGTATGGAGGGATGGCCTTGAGCCTTAGCTTCTCCAAGAAGCTTGTGCTTTTGCTCTCTATAAGAGGGAGGCTCCTCCTCCCTCCTCTAGGTTCAGAAAATTGAGGATTGAGAGCTATACATACATACTTTTATCTATCTTGCCTTTGTTCTTCATTTTTGTGCCTTAAAGTGTCTTTTTGTCTTACTTTAACACACAAACACACACTCAAACACCATCCTTTGATTGCTGAGGTGCTTAGGAGCTGGTTTTGGTGTTCTTGGGTTGGTTTGAGCTTGAAAAACCTGCTGGAGTTGCAGCCTTAAAGGTGGTCTTCAAGGGTGAGTTACTAGCCCTTAAATCCCCCACTTTGGTTTAAGCTTTTAGCCTTACTTCCATGCTGATTTAAGCTTAACTCTTAACTGGAAAAAGTTCTATTTTTGCATGCTTTAGATCTTTGTTTAAGGTCACTTTTTCGTTGGGGGTGTTCTACCCCCTCTTAGGCCTTGTTAGGCCTTGTTTTGAGCCATCCGTTTAGGCTCTTGTTGTAGCCTTTGCATGACCTTTCTACCACTGAAATCCAGAGGATTTTCAGTGGTGGAAAGGTGGTTTTGGAGTCTTAAATAGGAGAGGGTCATCCCCTCTCCTTGTATTTTGAATACTTGCTTCATATGCCTCATGTTTGAGCATGTTTATTAAGCTTGTGTTGGCTTGTTCTTAGCATGTATTTGGGGTTATTTGAGCATGCCTCAGATCTATTTTGGGTTGGTTTGGTTGGCTCTTGCATGCCTAATACACTTGTAGTGTAAATTTCATAAACTAGTCTTGTATGCTTCATGAAGTAGCATGTCTTTCTAGCTTATGTTGACTCCATTTCAGCATGTTTTTGGTGATGTTTTACCATGTCATACCTCTATTTTGGGTTGGTTTGGTTGGCCTTTGCATGCTCCTTGCACTTGTAGTGCATTTCCATGAATTAGCCTAATGTGTCTCATGCTTTGACATGTCATTTTAGCATGCTTTTGGCTTAACTCTAAGAAGCTTTTGTCCATGTTTTAGCATGCTTAAGCTCTGATTTTGTTTGTTTTGGTCATGCATGCCATGCTTTGTATAGCTATAGTGCATTCTAGCTTGTTAGCTTTGTGTATCGAGTCCATTAGCATACGTTGCTTGGCCTATTTGAATGATTTGGCATCAATTATAATGATATTTTAGTCCATATTTCATGGTCAGATATTCACATTTGTCACTTATTCAATGCGTTGGAGGGTTGACCCTTTATGTCTTAAACATGTGTCATTGTGTATGCCTTCATGCCTAAGCTTGCGAGCTATCGTTTCAATGTGTTTTTGGAGTTATTATGCCATGATATAACTCTGATTTTTGTTGCTTAAGTCATTCTATGCTTGGTTTTAATAGGTGTAGTGTAATCCACCTTATTTGCCTTGTATGCATTGTGCCTTATGCCCTTCATGTTAGCTTGTTTTGGCTTCCTTCCTTGCATGTTTTAGTATCATTTTGACATGTTCTAGGACTGTTTTAGGTTGCCTTAGCTATATGCTTCATATTTTGTATAGTTGTAGTACAAGTGCTCTTGCTTGCTTTAAGCCTTGAGCATCATTGCATGCTTCATTTGTGTTGTGTACATGATTTGGCATCACTTAACATGACATTTCAGAGCATTTAGGACTGCCATGTTCCCACTTCATTCACTCTTTAAGTGCCTTTGAGTGTTTAGCATTGTTGCCTAGTTTGTGGCTTAGCATGTATGCCATCTTGCCTAGGTTCTTGAGCCCCCATCTTAGCATGTCTTGGTCTTTGTTAAGACCTACTTAAGCTCTGTTTGTGGTTGGTTCATGCATTTGTGCCATGTATTGCATGCCCCCTTTGTAGTCCTCTTTACTAGCTTCATGCTTAAGGAACATTGCATGCCTTACTTGCTTTGTTTGAATGATTTGGCATCATTTCCTGCCTTATTTCAGTGCACTTGGTATTGTTACACTTCCACTTTTGTCACTCTTTGAGCACTCTTGAGAGTTGTGCTCTTAGGCCTACTTGGTAGGCCAATGCATTGTGCATGCATGCCTTACCCTTTTGTGCATTGGTTTCACCATTGGCCACTGATTTGGGCATGATTGAGGTCTACCCCCTTTTAGTTTAAGTCCATTTAGCATGTTTATTCATATGTTGTTGCATGCTTAAGTTCTTTGCATTGTGTATGCTAAGTTGTTCCTTACATTGTGTGATAACCCTGTTCAATATTTAGCTAATTGGTCCTTATTATGAATGTGATTATGTGTCTAATATGATTTTGTGTGCCAATTATGTGAATATATGTGGTTTTGAATTTCTATCTGTTCACCGTAAGAATATCTGTTTGATTATCTGCTTTGGGATTTAAATTGAAGGCCCTATCGGCCACAGAAACCGAAATTGACTACGCCATTGTGATTGGCATAATTTTTAGAGCCTACGGTGAAATTTGATTGAAAATTGATTCGGATAAAATTAAATAGATTTAATTAATGGAATAGTGCTCAATTATTTAATATTGATAAAATATGTTGAGTGAGAGCTTATAAACGGCCATTATTCACCTCACTCCTTCTCTTTTGAGTCATTCGGCTAGGATCAACTCTCTAGAGAAAGGGAGAGAACCGAATTAGAGAGAGAGAGTGTAGGAGATTGAGGTTTTGATCTTGAAGCTTGGAGATTTTGAAGATTACTCAAGAATTTGCTTTAGATCGAAAGGTTTGAGCCTCTAGGTAAGTAAATTCATGAGTTTAAGTTGTAATGTTGTGAATTCAAAGTTGAATGATGATAAAGAACATGTATTGAGTTGGTTTTGTTGAATTTGAAGTCAATAGGTGCATGCATGTAGGAAATTGCTATGAATTTCCATGTTTGAGCATAAAATGTGTAACCCATGTTGAATTTTGATTGAAACCCATGTATTTGATCATCTCTTCACCAATTAAGTTGAGAATAATGGGTATCTCCCACATGCAAGTGCAAATCATGGAGGTGGGAGTCTTGAATGTTTGAATTTGGTGTGTTGGTGATGAGTTTGAAATGATTTGGGACACGCATGTGTTTAATTCATGAATTTGAGCTTCATAATGTTGTAATTTGGTGTCTGTACCATGTTAGTACATGTATATGTGAAGTTTGAGCTGTAATGTACAAGAAATGTTGATTTGAATAGCAAGTTTGAGCTCAAGAACATTGCTGGAAAACCCAGAAATTTTGGTGTCTGCTCGGGCGGGGGAACTGCCGCTCGAGCGGGAAATACGAGCTCCCATAATTTTTTTGCAGACATGATGTCCGTTCAAGCGGGGAAGTTCACGCTCGAGCGTGGAGCTATGTGGGATGAACTTCCGCTCGAGCGTCCGAGTTCACGCTCGAGCGTAAAAATGACATAACCAGTACTTTTGCAGACCTCATGGGTCCGCTCGAGCGGGGAAGTCCATGCTCGAGCGAGGACCCTATTTTCTGAAATTTTGAAAAGGCATTTTGTGTTTCGTTTTCTGTTCTCTTTCACTTCTAAGTACTCTTAGGCATACATTGAGCATTGTAAATGAGATAAGAGGATAAGGATGAAGCCTAAAGAGGAATACGTGAATTAAGAACGGATTGAATCGTTTGTGACCCATGTGTGTTATGTAATGTGTAGGGTCGAGCTCAAGGGTGAATCCACCAGCCGATCACTGTGAGTAATATCTTAACAAAGATATCTGAAATATGTTGTTGTCCAATTGCTTACTTCTACGTAAGTTTTATAAGTCCGTTAAGTCGATTGGTGGACAAAGTTTGACATGAATGAATGAATGGGCCAAAGGCCAGTTTGACATGAATGAATGAATGGGCCAAAGGCCAGTTTGACATGAATGAATGAATGGGCCAAAGGCCAATTTGACATGATAGAATTGATGGGCCAGAGGCCAGTATGATCTGAATGATAGAATGGATGGGCCAGAGGCCAGTATGATTTGAATGATAGAATGAATGGGCCAGAGGCCAGTATGATCTGAATGATAGAATGAATGGGCCAGAGGCCAGTATGATCTGAATGATAGAATGAATGGGCCAGAGGCCAGTATGATCCGAATGATGGAATGAATTAGGCCAAAGGCTAGTTTGGTATGAATGAAAGAATGAATGGGCCAAAGGCCAGTTTGACATAAATGAAAGACAAATGGACCAAGGGCCAGTTTGACACGAATAGATTGGGCCTAAGGCCGTTTGATGTGTTTGGAATTGCAGTCAATTGATATACGTATGTATTAGATAGAAATATGAATTGGGCCCAAGGCCGTCTAATGTATATTGTTCCAATGTATCTTCTTTATTTAATATTATTCACTGGGCTTTCGCTCACGCTCATTCATGTGTTTGTAGGTGAGCCAAGAGAGGTCCAAACCCAGCCTCAGTGAAGCCTGTGTGGAACAACTAAAGTTTTGAAGAGTCCGCCCTTATGTCTTACGCACGATACTTGTCTTCGCCCCTTTGCTATTTTCTTATGTTTTGTCATGTTGGCGAGGACTTTGGATTATGTTTGTATATAGTTTTGATTAGCTGACCTAGACTCGAATGATCCTGTCTGTATAGAACTTTATATCACTGTATTTCTGATGTGAGTTATTAATGTGCATATGTATGGTTTGTTATGATGTGCCATGTAAGCACAGCTCTATGGACAAAGTTTTAAATTTTGCTTCCGTTTGGCCCCTTTACTCTGATGAGTTATGTCTGGTTTGGTTTGAGGTCGTAGGTAATCCCTTGATTACTGGCCGGTTATGTCCTTAACCCATAGGGGCGGGTTCAGGTCATGACAGAGTGGTATCAGAGCACGAGTTAATAACTCACACACTTGTCCAAAAGAGCAGTAAGCATCTAGAAAAGATCTAGGATGCGTTCATGTGATAAGTATGAATCTGAAAGCATCAAGAATACGCTTAAATGTTTAATGTGAACGATTATATGTTATAAGTTTGTGATTTGCTTGCATTGCAAATTATTTTAATATGTACGCTCTTTGGTATATGCATACTTGTGTATCTTTTGTATAAAGTATAATGCAAGTTTAATCAGATGGTGAGAACAAGAGGTGATGAGATAGAGGAGTCTTTTACTGCCAGAATGGATAGAATGGAAAGACTGATTTAGGAAATGGCAAAGACATTGAGGCAACAACAGTGGCAGCAGCCACATCCTCCACCTCTACCTCCGGCACCACCCGTGCCAGATAATCAGAATGATGATCGTATAATAGCACTTACCAAAGAGTTCAAGAAAATGAAACCACCATAATTCCACGGGGGGTTAGATCCGTTGAAAGCCGAAGCATGGGTTCTCGGCATCGAAAAATTGTTTGAAGTATTCCCGTGGTCGGAGACACAAAAAGTGCTTCTAGCCACCTTTATGCTAGAAGACAAAGCGAGGAGATGGTAGATGTTAATGCGAGAAAATTACAAAGATGTTGACTGGGTGAAATTTTTGGAAATTTTCTATGATAAGTACTTCCCGCAGTGTGTTCGGGACAGGAAAGTAGCAGAGTTCATGGAACTAAGGCAAGACAGTATGACTGTAGCTGAGTATGAGGCCAAATTCACTAAATTGGCCAGGTTTGCACCACATGTGATTGATACTGACTATAAGAAAGCGAGGCACTTTGAAGGTGGGCTTCGAAGTGACATTTTAGAAAGGGTGAATGTCTTGAAGCTGGAAACCTATATTGGGGTGCTAGACCGGGCCATCATATCAGAAGCTAATATAGCTAGACAAACTAAACCAACAACTGACTGGAAAGGCAACAAAAGGCAAGGTTTCTTCTCAAAGAAGAAATTGTCAAAAAAGCAGAACACAGGCTCTCCGAGTGTTTCGAATTTTTCCTGAGATACATCTCCCATGTGCAACATTTGTAGTAAAAGGCACCGTGAGGTTTGTTACCGTGTGTCAGGAGCCTGTTTTAAATGTGGGAAACAAGGGCATATGACCTGAGATTGTAATCAGAACAGTGGGAAGGTAGCTGCTAGTTCCACTGCATCGATCCCAAAACCAAGGAATACCATGAGATCTACTGCCGCCGGAGATACTGTGAGGCAAGGGAGAGTTTTTGCGCTTGTTCCGGGCGATACACGGAATGCCAACGCAGTTGTCTCAGGTACTATTTCTATATGGAATCAGGATGCTTTTGTGTTAATTGACTCCGGATCAACACACTCTTTTGTGACATGTGCATTTGCATCTAGACTGAGTAGACCTCTAGAATTATTGCCATATCTACTATGTGTATCTGCTCTATCCGGGGAATCTGTGTTGTGTGAATCTGTATATCGTTTTTGTGACATGCGTGTTGGGAATGCCATTCTATATGTGGATTTGTTACCCTTCAACTTTAGGCACTTTGATATAATTCTGGGCATGGATTGGTTAACTAAATATTGTGCCACCATTGATTGTGTGACCAAACGGGTTGTGTTTACGCCACCAGAACAAGAAGAAATTGTGTTTGTGGGTAACGGGGTAGTGCCTCCACCTTATTTGATATCTGCAATGAAAGCATGTAAACTGATCAGGAAAGGGTGCCAGGGTTATTTGTGTTATGTGTTGTCTAAACAATCTGTAAATGTTGAATTTAATAGTATCTCCATTGTTAGAGAATTTCCAGATGTGTTTCCAAATGAACTACCAGGGGAATTGGTGGACAGGGAGATAGAGTTTACAATTGAGACTATGCCAGGCACCCAACCTATTTCTAAAGCTCCCTACAGAATGGCTACTACTGAAATGAAAGAACTGAAAGAACAGTTGCAAGACCTGCTTGACAAGGGGTTTATCCAACCTAGTACTTCACCGTGGGGTGCATCGGTGTTATTTGTGAAAAAGAAAGATAGAACCTTACGCTTGTGTATCGATTATCGAGAATTGAACAAGGTAACAATAAAGAATAAATATCCTTTACCCCGTATTGATGACCTGTTTGACCAGTTGCAGGGATCACAAGTGTTTTCCAAGATTGATTTGAGATTCGGGTATCATCAGTTGAAAGTAAAGGCTGAAGATGTTGAGAAAACAGCATTCAGAACGAGGTATGGACATTTTGAGTTTCTTGTTATGCCATTTGGAGTGACTAATGCTCCGGCAGCATTTATGGACTTAATGAACCGAATTTTTAAAACCTACCTTGACGAGTTTGTTGTGGTTTTTATTGATGACATTTTGATATACTCTAGAGATAGACTTGAACATGAACATCATTTGAGAACTGTCCTGCAAATACTTAGAGAAAGGAAACTGTTTGCTAAACTACAGAAATGTGAGTTTTGGTTGGATGAAGTTGTTGTTTTAGGGCATGTTATCAACAAAGAAGGAATTTCAGTGGACCCGCAGAAAATAGAAGCAATCGTGAATTGGCTTACACCGACAAATGTAACAGAAGTCCGCAGTTTCATGGGCTTAGTTGAGTACTATAGGAGGTTTGTGAAAGACTTTTCAAAAATAGCAGTGCCTCTTACCCAACTGACACGCAAAGGGCAACCGTTTGAATGGAATGACGAAAGGGAGTCTGCCTTTCACGAACTGAAAACGAGATTGACCATTGCACCAGTATTGATATTGCCCACAGGTACAGAAAATTTTGTGATTTTCAGTGATGCATCTTATAAAGGTTTGGGTTGTCTATTAATGCAGAACGGAAAGGTTATTGCCTACGCCTCCCGACAGTTGAGACCGCATAAGAAAAACTACCCAACACATGACTTGGAATTGGCCGCAGTTGTTTTTGCTTTGAAAATCTGGCGGCATTATTTGTATAGGGCAAGGTGTGAAGTCTACACGGATCACAAAAGTCTGAAATACTTCTTTACCCAGAAGGAGTTGAATATGCGACAGAGGAGATGGCTTAAGCTGATAAAGGACTATGATCTTGAAATCCAATATCACCCCGGGAAAGCCAATACAGTTGCTGACGCCTTGAGCAGAAAATCAACGGGGAGTATGGCTTGTTTGCTTATTGAACAGAGAGAGATCTTGCAAGATTTTGAGAAGTCTGAGGTTGAAGTGGTATTGTGTGAGCAGGGCGGATTGATAGCCGCTATTTTAGCCAAGCCAGCGATCATTGATGAGATTAAACAGAAACAAAGGGAGGATGAATTCCTCAAGAAAGTGATTAATGAATTTGAGACAAGTTCGAAAGCAGAGTTTAGCATTGAAAATGAAATATTGAGATTTCGAAACCGAATGCGTGTCCCAGATGTTTCGGAATTGAAGAAAAGGGTTTTAGATGAAGCCCATAAATCAGCGTTTGCTATGCATCCGGGCAATAATAAAATGTATCGGGATTTGAGACAGAGCTATTGGTGGCCTAAAATAAAGAAAGAAATTGCAGAATATGTGTCCAAATGTCTTCAGTGTCAGCAAGTTAAAGCTGAACACCAGAAACCGGGCGGTCTACTTCAACCCCTCCCTATTCCTGAATGAAAGTGGGAGCATGTGTAGAAATTGCAGAATATGCTCGTGTTCGTTTTGAGTTCCCGGAGGTCTCGGCCGCGCGCCTTGCCTCAAGACCTCTCAACTTGACTTTTGTGCTTGGTTGTGGACCAAGCACTTGTGTTTTGATTCTAAAGGGAAGAGGGTGGCTTGTTGGCCATCCCCTCAACCCATCGGCCAAGGCTTGAGGCCACCGGCCCCTTTTTCTTACCATCGGCCAAAGTGTTGGCCGATCGACACTATAGTTGGTCGGTTGCCCACCTTTGTTGGTCAATCAGCCATATTTTCTGGCCGACCCCTTTCCATCTGCTTTTGGCAGATATTTTGTGCCAGCTGGCACAACTGGCACAGTTGGCACGCACAATCCCCCCCATCCATACATGTGTATGGAGGGATTTCAGCCTTGTTTAGCTTCTCCAAGAAGCTTTGCAAGAGTGGATTTCTATAAGAGGGGAGGCCCTCCTCCCTTCTCAAAGGTTCTGGAATTTAGGGTTAGGGTTCATATATAGCTCTCTCTCTATATCTCCCTCTCTCTAGATTTGTTTGTGTGTTTGTGATCAAAGTGTGTTTTGTTCATATTTTTGCACTAAAACACCTAGTGTTACACTATCCTTGGTTGCTGAGGCACTAGAAGAGTTGATTCAAGAGTTTTTGAGCTGGTTTTGATCCAAGGAAGTTGCTGGAGTTGGTGTTCTTGAAGGTGTTCTTCAAGGGCGAGCAAACTACTTTAGTTACCCCTTTCTTGCATGAGTTTTTAGCCTATCTTGCATATTGTTTTAAGCTTAGCTATAAACTTCAAAATTTTTTAATTTTGCATGCTTAAGATGATTGTTTAAGGTCACTTTTTGGTTGGGGGTTGTCTACCCCCTCTTAGGCCTTGCATGGCCTTGTTTTGTGCCTTTCCTTTTGTGCTTTGGAACCATCTCATTTTGACCTTCTCACCACTGAAATCCAGAGGATTTTCAGTGATGGAGAAGTGGTTTTGAGGTCTTGAATAGGAGAGGGACACCCCCCTCTCCTTGTGTCCCATATGCCTGTGTTAAGGGCTTAGTATGGTAGCATGCATGCTTAGTTTGTTTTAACACCATTCCAGTAGGTATTTAGTGTTATTTTGTCATTTTATACCTCTGTTTTGACTTGGTTTGACATATCATGCATGCTTCATATACTTGTCTTGTAATCCCATGATTTGGCCTAACATGCATCATGTGGTGACATGCTATTTTAGCATGATTTTGGCTTAACTTCATGAAGCTTCTAGCCTTATTTTAACATGCTTGAGCTCTATTTTTTATTGTTTTGGTCATGCTTGCATTTTTTTGCATAGCTACCATGCAATCTAGCTTGTTAGCCTTGGGTGCTTAAGTCACTAGCATACTTTACTTGGGCCATTTCAGTGATTTGGAATCATTTTTTATGTCATTTCAGTCTATATTTCATGCTTGTATGCTTGCATTTGTCATCCTTTCAATGTTTTGAAGAGTTGGTGTCTTATGCTCCATGATCGGGTCATTGTGCATGCCTCTATGCTTAGGTCATTTAGATGCCATCTAAGTGGGTTTTTGAGTTTATTTTAACATGCCATAAATCTGATTTTGGTTGTTTAAATCATACCATGTTTGGTTGTATTAGGTGTAGTGTAACGCCTCTTTTGTGGCTTTGTATGCCTCATGTTTTGCCCCTTTGTTTTAGCTTGTTTTGGCTTTGGTCATTGCATGTTTTAGGCTCACTTTTCCATGATTTAGGACTGTTTTGGGTTATGCTTGCCATATGCTCTTTGTTTTGGGTAGCTTTGGTTCAAGTCCCTTGACTAGTCTTAGGCTTTAAGCTTTAAGCATGCCATGCTTGACTTGTTTATGTGATTTGGCATCACTCCTAGCATCATTTCAGAGCATGTAATGTTGTCACATTTGCATGCTTTTCATTCCTTTTAAGTGTGCTTAAAAGATGCCTTTTTATGCTTAAGTGTTAGGCCAATTGGCATGCATGTGTGTATGTGCATTTGTCCTCACTTCCATAGCATTTTGGCCACTGATTTGGACCTATTTGAGAGCTATCCATTTTGGTTTAAGACCATCCCCGCATGTTGTTGCATACTTGCCTCGTATGTTGTCACATGCTTGTTGCATATTTGGTAAATTGCATGTTGTAGCATGCTAATTCAATTGTGCCTTTTGTACACTTGATCCATGACATGTTGTTGCATGTTTAAGTTGTAGTGCATTTGGCATGCATTCTCCTTTTTAAATTGCTTAACATGTTGTCACTTGTTTGCCTCGCATGTTGTTACATGTTTGAATGTTGTCACATGCCTTGCATGTTTGCATGCTTGTTGAGTCACATGCTTGTTTGTATGCTTGTCCTTGCATATTGTTATATGCCAATTGCCTTGTATAACATTGTTGCTTGCATGCTCATGTTGCATTAGTTTGCTTGCATGCAAGGACACATTGCATTGCGTTCATCATGCTCATGTTACATTGACTTAGTTGCATGCTTAGGTTGATTACATTAGGTTGCATTGCACATGTTGCATTATATTGGTTGCATGCTTTGCATTGTTTTTGGTACACTTGCATAGCATTATGTTTGGTTTGGGGTGTCAAGCCAAACACAAGGGTCGAGGGACGTTTCGTACTTGAAGTGACGAAATGTCCCTCAATCCTTGGTCGCCGACGCTCTTGATCAAAGCATGATAGAGTTCTAAGCATTCATATGTGTTTTGTGCATCCATTCCACATTAATGTGCATACTTGGCTCCTTTGGCCATCATGCGTTGAAACGCGTGATTGATGGCCCGAGGATCGAGAACCATACTCCTTTGAGTCTTAAACATGATAAGGAGGATAGTAGTGCATACATTGCCTTGAAAGTGCATTGCCATGCTCTGTTTGTCCTCTGCTGCAGCAAAACAGGATTCTGCAGGAAGAGATGGTCGGTCGGCCATCTTCAGTGCCGACCGGCTATTCATTGTTGACCGATATCCCCACAAGTGGTCGATCACCACTATCTCTTGGCCGATGGCCCTAACTCTTGGCCAGTGACCTCCCACAACACTCAGGGAGTGGGTCAGAAGCACCCTTGAGACTTGTGCAGTTTTCAGAGGCGCATAGTAGTGTAAACAGAGGCAGCATGAGCATGGTGATGGATTTCCGAGCGAAGCCGTCCGAGTATGCATTCATCCCTCGTCTCGAGGCCATTTCAGTGTTTTAATAACTTAGAATAGTTATTTATTTCGATTTGGTTGTGTAATTAATTAATTAGCTTGTTAGTTAGTCGATATGTATTATTCTTTCGGACTATCCGTCGAGAGGGTGAATTTTGTAATAAGTGTACGTGAGTGTGTGAATGTTTTCCAACCCCACGTCTTTCTCCCTTTTACTTACCTGCTTTTGATGGTTAGTTTAAGGCATGTTTCAATTAGCATACTTATGCTTCGCATGTTTGCATTCATTCATTTGTCTTGCATGCTCCGGGCTCGGCGCATCATATTAACTGCATTGTATTTCAATTCCTATTTGAATACATGTATCAGTTGTTGCATTTCACATGCCATCTTAGAATAGCCGAGCCTATTTCTAGTTGCATTTTGCATGTGTTGCATTAGCCATCTTAACATGAACTAGGATCATGCATGATTTCTAACTAGTTGTTGTTTTGGCTCGGAGTACTCTGTAAGTGTTTATGCTTTGGCATCTTACATGAGTGTGAGTGTTGCCATGATAGCATGCTTGCCATGAGGCTATTTGCTTATGTGATATAACTGTCTGAATGCCTGTGGGTGAAGGTTAGATTACTTGAATTGGAACAATTCATCAAATGCGATTTCAAGCCCACTTTGCGGAGTGGCAAAATCATGTTTTCTTAAGCCCACTTGAGGGTGGCAAATCCCGTTAGCCTACTGCGAGTAGCACCTTCAAACCATTTTCAAATAAACAAACATGAAATGTTTTGTTCAACTTAGGCGATCTAGTCTATACTTGTGTGTTGTGCGCATCACAGTAAGCTAGCTAATACACCGGAATAAGAACACATGTGTTTTCAAAAACAAGATATCATTTAGTAGTGGCCGATCTTTTGATCGTGGCGAGCGGGGGTGCTCATAGATGACCTTTCCCCAATCGTACCCAAGTTCCCGAGCCGAGGCACTTTGGTGATGACGGCACGTGGCCTTAGGCAACGAGTCAGGGTTTCCTAAATTCCCCAAAATAAAAATATTTAGGTGGCGACTCTGTATCTGGCAAAGCAGTCCATGTTTGGCACTTCTTTCTTAAAAATCAGTTTTCCAAAAACGATTTGCCGGATTTGGACTCTTGGTGATTTATCAATCTCACATCGCACATTATGAGATCAGATTAAGAACCGTGACATTTGAGTCCAAACTGTAGCATGAGGCCCTCGGGATGCGTCTACAGTTTCTGGCGACTCTGCTGGGGAGTTAGAGACTTGACTCAAACTCGTGATATCTTGTTTTAATTATGTGTCTCTTTGCATTGCATTTGCATTGGTGCGCCTAGGACACCGTGTTTGCCGTTATGCTATTCCTGAACGGTTTGCCGGAGGCTTGCTTTGAGAAGCATGCCACAAGGCTGACCGATTGTGGGCTCTGCCACGACGGGAACACAAACCCCGGTTTTTATCGGGGCACCTTTTTTTGACCATTCGACCTAGTGCATATCGGAATCCATAGTGACTATTCCAAGCTAGGACAGGTTGCTTACCCGATTGTAGGTTGTTTGAAACCGCTGCGTGCGTAGTGAAACCCTAGTTCTTGACAAAACTAGGACAAGGAAACCCTACCCCGACATAGGGGTGTTTTGGCTCTCACTTGTTTGCTATGTGCTTTAAAGTGCGTCTCTACAGGGAATGCACGTATCAGTTTGCATGTCTGGGTATCAGGCCTGCGGGCATCGCTATTTGAGAATCGATATATTTGCGGGTATCAGATTCAGATTCAGGGCAATGATTTGGGAACAGTGATCAGTGGTGAGAACAGTTTGAGAAAGTTTCTTTCAGCTTGTGTTTGCCAACTGTGTGTTGTCTTGATTTAAGCTGTTATGCTGTCCGTTTTCTGTTCATTATTTCCTTATTATGCTTTATTTATCTTTTTGCAAGGTAGTTTAGCACAATTGCATTCGACCGGGTAGATATTCCCCGAGCACTATGGGTTAGAGGTCGCAAACTTACTCGATCCGAGGATCTGATAGATGGACAACCAGTGTTCTACTTTTTACCCCCGGTTAATAGACGGAGCCCAATAAGGCGCAGTGTATCGGTACAGTGGCTGCCAGATCAGTGGTCCTTGAGTAGTCAGGTTGAGATTTCCGAGTCTACTGCAGAGACAGACATACCGGTTGTTCGTTTAGATATGGCAAGCTTAGAAGAGATGGTGCATCAGCTCTAGGAAGGCATGCGGGTCATGCAGCAAGATGCTGCCCGCCAGGCAGAAGCGGCTGCACGCCAAGCAGAAGTAGTGATCCAATAGGCAGATTAATCGCCAGGTTACAGCAGTAAGCCGGGGCGTCTGCTTCGCACCAACCTCCTCCTCCACCGAGAGTTCCGATACTTGAGGAGACAGCTAATGTCCAGGACAATACGGACGTTCTAGTCGGGCCGACTCCGCCCCCGGTTCTACCCCAGCTATCCAAAACACCCGCTAACCTACCGGATTCTCCCTTTGAGTTCGAGGTGGACCAAACAGCGGTAAAAGTGAGCAAGCTTGAAAAGCTGTTCAAGAAGTCTCAGGGGGTGAAGTCCATTCCGGATATTGAGGATGGGTATACCGACTCGGCCGTGACGCTGCCGGACCGGTTTAAAATGCCGCACATAGATCGTTTCAATGGGTCTGGGGATCCTATGGTGCATTTGCGGTTGTTTTCAGATATACTAAGGCCAATGGGCCTTTCCAGATTGTAGAAACTTTCTTTGTTTGGTCGGACCTTGTCAGGTCTAGCGGCCATTTGGTATGCAAAGCTGGAAGATTCTATTAAGAGAAGTTGGGAGGAGATGGCTGAGGCCTTCATAGCTCAATACTCCTATAATACGCAGATCAAGGTCACAACACGTGATCTCGAGACAACCAGGCAAGAGCCAAAGGAGAGCTTCTCTGATTTTGTGACCCGGTGGAGGGCCAAGGCCTCGATGATGACCATCAGGCCCGTTGACAAGGATCAGATCCGGATGGTTGTGCGCAACCTCCAGCCCAAGCTCATGTAAAAGATGATTGTTCTCCTCCTCCCCACCTTTGCAGATCTATATGAGATAGGGGTGCAGATCGAGGATGCTATGAAACAAGGTCTGATTGACCATGACAGAGAGCAGCCCAGGAGGGCTTTCAACCGCAGTGCGAATGCGGGCACAAGCAGTGCTGCAGCTGCTAGATCTTCAGATGTGAGTATGGTTACCACCACCAATACCCCAAGAGCCCTTGCAGCTATGCCATTCACCGTGCGTCCGTGGTAGTAGCTCGCAAACAGCCAGGTACGCACCCAAAAGCCAAAGAAGCTTTGGGGTTTTGATCAGAAAAGGGCACTTGAAGCCCCTAGAGCCGCGGCCATTGCCAGAAAAACTTCTCCCCTCCCATAACCCAGCAAAGTACTGCGCCTTCACCAACAGCATGGTCATGACACTGACCAGTGCTTCAGTTTGCGTCATGAGATTCAGGATCTCATTGACAATAGGGTGATCGTGCCTCCGGAGAAACCGAATGTCACAACCAACCCTCTCCCACCACATAACCAAGCTCCACCTCCCAAACGCATCAATTTGATCCAAACTGGGGTTGTGTCATACGACCCTAGCATATATATCACCCCTTCTCACCTACCCAAGCCGGAGGTGTTCATTCCTGACAGCACTGACTTGTGCATGTTGGACATCTCCCAAACCCAACCTGAAACGGTGGTGGTGACTATCGAAGATAGAATTGGGTCGACTGTGGAGGCAGATGAGAATGATTATACAGAGCCTGAGGGGTCTGCGAGCTTCATGTACAACCCGAGCGGTTACATTACATCAGCAGGCCAGGCTAGGCCGAATGTGGAATTGCCAGTGGGGGCAGAAATCTGTGTAGCGCTGGAGGATAGACCTAATCAAGGGCTAGATGACCTAGTAGATTTGGAAGAGGACATTGCTAACCTTCAGTTTTTTAACGAACAAGATCCAGGAGACGTAACAGTCAACTGGTTTGAGTTTGATGTGTCAATAGAGTCTATTGGGTGGCTTGATGATCATCCGGATATTGTGGAACAACCTCAGCTAGAACGGGGTTCGTCAGGGACGGGGACATCATTTGTGGCCGGAAGGGCCGGGAATCAGTTTACATCGCCGGAGAGCACCGGTGCTAAGAATTTCGCTCAGGATCTGGGCAGTTCGAATACAGGAGTTGTTGAACAGCAAGCTGCACTGAAGCAGTCTGAACGGGAAAGGATCGAGGATTCTGAGAGAATCAGGAAAGCCAAAGCCCCTGAGGGGACAGAACGTGCTGTGTGCACAGGAACGAAACGTGCTGCGAGCACAGGAACGCAAGGTGCTGTGGGCACGGGAATAGTTGTAACAGAGCCAGACAGGTGTCTTTTGGCTGCCCATGGCATGTGGTGGGAATGAACACCTATATCTTGCCCACACAGACGAAAACTGGGGACAAAGCCAGCCAGGATGATACCTGGTATGTGGGAGAGGTTGACCACATGACTAGGAGTGGGCGGTATTTCAAGCCCCCGCACTTAGATCAACCAGAAACGTCCGGGAAGGACAAGGAGGCGGAGAAGCAGAAGGAGAAGTTGCTTGACGAAGAGGCTGTGCTGAAACAGTTGAAAAAGATACAAGCAGACATCTCCATCTGGGGACTGCTTATGGCTTCTGGAGTTCATAGACAGGCTGTCCTCTCTGCGATGGACCAGGCCAAACTCTCAATAGATACCACGCCTGAGCAGCTGGTAGGACTGGTTTTTCCGGGAGGAGCTTCCCCGACGTTGACCTTTTCTGACAAAGAACTGCCGCCTGAGGGCACAAACCATAACAAACCGCTCTACATCTCTATGGAGTGTAGGGACAAATGGATACCGGTGGTTCTTGTCGACACGGGATCTGCCATCAACGTGTGCCCGTCGAGGACAGCATATGCAATCGGGTTGAAGCCCGCGGACTTCGTGCCAACTACCTAGGTGATAAGGGCCTACGACAATACAAGTAGAGACGTGATGGGGACTGTGCAGATTCAGACCGAGGTTGGTCCAGGACAACACGAGATTGACTTTCATGTCTTGGACGTTCCCACAACCTTTAATCTACTCCTAGGGCGGCCGTGGCTGCACCAGGTAAAAGCAGTCTCTTCCACCCTGCACCAGTTATTAAAATATCCTCACGGGAAAGGGGTGGCTATAGTTTTTGGGAATTCGTCAATCCATCTGCCGCCAGAAGTGTCTACACCGGTTTTGGAAATCGGGCATGGCACGGAGGATGTGTTCCTATTAGGATTTACCCTGGCCGAGGCCTGAGCCGTTTAGAACATCTTAGCTATTGATGAGGAGTTGTATGTCAGCGCACAGTCAGTGTACCTCATGAACAAGTTCTAACACATCCCCGGGATGGGATTAGGGAAGAGTGGCCGGAAGGGCATCGCTGTATCGGCTGAAGTGCCGCACAACCCGCATACCTTTGGCTTGGGTTATCTGCCCACCAAAGAGGACTGGGTAAGGAAAGGCAAAGAAATGGCCGGGAGAGCCAGAGCTAAGCAGGCAGGGAAGCATTTTGAGTTGATGCATCGGCCTATCCAAGGCACCCTGAACGGGCGCATCGTCGGGGAGGGGGAAGACTTTTCATTCTGTGGCTTCCCCGAGCCATGGCTGAAAGCAGAGAAGAGGCGCCTGCCAGGATTTGAGATCTTCTTCAACTTACAATTGTCCAGGGATGATGTTGCCGAGGAGTAGACAGACCCATCAGCTGAGGTTGAACAGTGTAAGGAAGTGGATTCCCAGAACACCGAGTTTGAAATGGGGGTAGCATTGGCTTGTCTACTCTCAGATCCTCCGATCGTCCATGAGTGCTTGGAGAATGACCTCTCAGTGTCTATGATCGGGAATGAAACGGCTGTGAGCCCACCTTCAAACATTTTAGATGCGTCCATCGCACCCTCCCTCGTTTGGCAGTACGAAGAGAGATTCTTATCGAGCAGCACCGGGTCAAGTAGTGAGCCAGAATCTGATTCCACCGAGTTTGTGGAGTCGGAATCAGGTTCCAGCTAGTCTGAGTCTGAGTCTGGTATTCTTGGGAGTGATAACCCGGATGCCGCAGTCCTGTCCAGGTCATCTTTTTCTTTCTTTTTTGAGTCTGTTGTAACAGAAGAATCTGATGGACTGGTTGAAGTGATTAATGAGAATGGAATGGCTGCAGCTTTCGAGTACTTTTCTGTGCCTTTGATTTATTGTATTAATCAAGACTTTCAAAATTTTGATGAAAACGGTGAGGAAGAAATTCCTCCGATTTTGAAATATTTGCTAGAACAAGAGCATGAGAGATTTGTAAAACCCTTGGTGGATGAAATCATCCAAATTAATGTTGGTACTGAGAAGGACCCGCGGCTAGTCTAGATCGGGTCCACGTTGTCTTCGGAGGAGCGCGAGCGCTTAGTCGCTTTATTAAAAGATTTCAAAGATATTTTCGCGTGGTCCTACGAAGACATGTCTGGAATCGATCCTGAGATTATACAGCACCGGATCCCTCTTGACCCAGAGGCCCGACCTGTCAAATAGAAACTCAGAAGAATCCGCCCGGACTGGGCTCTCAAGATTAAAGAAGAGGTCACCAAGCAAATTGACGCAGGGTTCCTGCTGGTATCCAAATACCCAACTTGGTTGGCCAACATTGTCCCGGTGCCGAAGAAGGACGGCAGAATTCAGGTATGTGTGGATTTCAGAGATTTGAACAAAGCCAGTCCGAAGGACAACTTTCCTCTGCCGCATATCGATGAGTTAGTGGATTTCACTGCTGGGCATGCTCTGCTTTCGTTCATAGATGGCTTCTCAGGCTACAATCAGATTGTAATGGCACCAGAAGACCGGGAGAAGACTGCTTTCACCACCCCGTGGGGGACCTGTTGTTATAGGGTGATGCCATTTGGGCTGAAGAATGCTGGGGCTACATATCAACGGGCCGCGACCACGATATTGCATGACATGATCCACAAAGAGGTCGAGGTGTACGTGGACGACATGATTGTCAAGTCCAAAGAAAGAGAGGGCCACTACACCGCCTTGCAAAAGTTCTTCCAAAGGATCAGAGAATTCCAGTTGCGGCTGAATCCTCAGAAGTGTACGTTTGGCGTTACAGTAGGGAAAATGCTGGGGTTCTTGATCACACAAAGGGGCATCGAAGTCGACCCTTCCAAAATCAAGGCCATCTTAGAAATGCCACTACCAAGGACTGAAAAGGAGGTGCGAGGCTTTCTGGGTAAAGTGTAATTCATAAGACGGTTTATCTCAAAATTAACCTTGACTTATGAACCACTCTTTGGTCTCCTGAAGAAAGGAACGAAGTTCCAATGGGACGGCCGATGCCAAGCTGCTTTTGAACAGATTAAGCAATATTTACAGAACCCACCTGTGTTGTCACCGCCTGAGCGAGGGAAACCGTTGATCTTGTATGTTTCAGTGACTAAAACTACAATGGGCTGCATGCTTGCACAAGAGTCTGAGGACAAAGTGGAGAGAGCTATCTACTACCTGAGCAAGAAGATGCTGGAATACGAGACCCGCTATACTCCACTGGAGAAGGCTTGTTTGGCCTTGGTATGGGCTACCAGGAAGCTGTGGCACTACCTGTTAGCTCACTCCATAATACTGGTTTCGAGATTAGATCCCATCAAATATCTCTTCGAGAAACCGACACTTACGAGTAGGCTAGCTTGTTGGTTGCTTTTGCTTTCCGAATTCGATTTGAAATATGTGACGCGCAAGTTAGTCAAGGGAAGAGCAGTAGTGGAGTTCCTATCCGATCACCCTGTGAAAGGGGATGAAGCAGTTGAATACCTATTCCCAGACGAGACTATTCTGCATGCCGAAGACGAAACTTGGACAATGTACTTTGACGGAGCGTCAAACCAATATGGGTATGGGATAGGGGTGTTGCTGATAGCACCCGACAATTCCCGCATCCCTCTAGCATTCAAACTCCGGCTCAAGGTCTCAAATAACGAAGCAGAATATGAGGCATGTATTGCTGGTTTAGAAGCTGCCCTAGAACTAGGGGCAAAACGGTTGGACGTCATTGGGGACTCGAACCTTGTTGTATCCCAAGCTAAGGGGGATTGGAAAGTCAAAGAAGAAAAGATGAGAATTTACCACCAGACCTTGGACTTGCTGATTCCTCGGTTTGAGAAGCTGAACTTCGCTCATCTATTAAGAGAGAACAACAGGTTTGCAGACTCACTAGCACCTCTATCTTCCATGATAGACATCCCTTTTGGAGTCCGGATGCGTCCGATCATTATTGACCAGAAATTTGTGCCGGCCTACGAGCTGATTGCTGTCATAAAAGAGGTTCAAGATGAGAACCCCTGGTATTACGATGTTTGGAACTTCTTGGAAAAAGAGACGTATCCACCAGGGGCAAATGCCAAAGATAAAAGGGCAATACGAAGAATGGCTGCTCAGTTCATCATCTGCGGGGGTAAACTGTACAAGAGAGGTCATCTGGGAATGCATAAACTGTGTGTTGATGTTGAAGAATCGAAGCGCCTGATGGAGGCCATCCATGGAGGAGAGTGCGGAGCGCACGTGAACAGGGTGATGCTAGCTCAGAAAATCCTTAGACAGGGTTACTTCTGGTCCACCATGGAGGAGGATTGTATTGGCTTTGTCTGGCGATGCCACAAATGTCAGATCCATGCTAATCGCATGAACATTCCGCCGTCGAAGCTGTACAACATGACTTCGCCATGGCCGTTTTCAGTCTGGGGGATTGATGTGATCGGGGCTGTCACTCCAAAGGGGTCCAATGGGCATGAGTTCATTCTGGTCGCGATAGACTACTTTACAAAGTGGGTTGAGGCCCAGTCTTATGCAGTGTTGAAGGCTTCACATGTTGCAAAGTTCATTAGGAACAACATCATCTGTTGCTACGGGGTCCCGAACGAGATCATTTCAAATAATGGGTCCCACTTCAAGAAGGAAGTGATTGACTTGTTGGACAAGTACAATGTGGCTTTTCATAAGTCATCTACATATCGGCCATAGACCAACGGAGCAGTTGAGGCCGCCAACAAGAACATCAAACGCATACTGCAGAAAATGGTGGAAACCTACCGGGATTGGCCAGATAAGCTGCCATTTGCTCTGTGGGGCTACCGGACTTCCATACGGACTTCTACTGGAGCAACTCCGTATTCCTTGGTCTACGGGATGAAGGCTGTTTTGCCTATTGAAGTTGAGGTTCCGTCATTGCGAGTACTGGTTGAGTGTCAGATAGCTGAGGCAGATTGGCAGCAGAGCAGGTTCGAAGAACTTATGCTGTTCGACGAGAGAAGGCTGAAAGCACTGTACCATGTTCAGAGCTATCAGCGTAGAATTGCCAAGGCTTTCAATAAGAAGGTTAAGTCCAGGAATTTGAAAGAAGGAGATTTGGTGCTCAAAGACAACCGAGCTCCCATCCATGACCCCAGGGGCAAGTTCAGACCCAATTGGACTGGTCCTTACATCATCAAGTCTATCTGCTCAGGTGGAGCTGTCGTTCTGATGGACCTAGATGGCCTAGAGTTCTCCCATCCGATCAACATGGACAAGTTGAAGAAATATTTTCCCTGAGAGGCTCGCTAGGCCGAAAACCCGAAAGGGCGACCTAGGCAAAAGTTAGAGCACAGAAAATTTGAAATTATAAAAACTAAGCTCGCAAGGTTGAAAACCCGCAAAGGGCGGCCTTGGCAAAAGTTGGAGCGTAAAAGATGAGGGTTAATACACGAGTGAACCCGAGCCGAACTACGTAAGGCTTGATTCCCATCTTTGGGATACGTAGGCAACTTCGTTCTGAAGTCCAGCCATAAACACTTCCCCAATCAACTTTGTCTGTTTGATCATCTTGGCCATCTTTGTTTATTCAGCATTCAAGAGCTCGGTTGTGATCTCCGATGCAGTGCTATTCAGACTAGGGGCAACTTTCCAGTTGTTGGAATTCGGGGTTATACATCTCAGTGACAGATCTCAGGCGTGTCCAGTTCTGATCCATATCGAAAATGGCTTTGAAAAGTTTTAATAAAAGTTGATTTTGCTCAAATTAATCTTTTTACAACTTAGACCATTTTTGGACCATACGGAAAACTTTCAGTACCTATAACCTTCAATTTCATTGATTTCAACACAGAGTTCTCCTACTCTTGAATACAAATTGATGTTGCTTTTTATTACACTCATAAAGAAAACTTGAAAGTTCTAATTAAAGCAAATAAATCTGGGGCATAGTCAGGTGTTCCTGCGTCCCCTCCCAGAGCTGGTCGAAGCCTCTGATACCAAAGAGGGCCCAACTTGTGCCTCTTCATTGAGCCAATCTATGCACTCATCAGAAAGGGTGCAGCTGAAAATAGGAGTGGGGGCTAGAAGCTCTCTGGTCCTCCACGCTGTGGCATATCGAGCTAGCTGTGCACCTCGGATCGGAAATGTAGTAGGGTACTCAATCCCCTCTTCCGGGCAAGTCTGATCATGTCCGAACTGGCACCGGAATCGGAACGAAAAATAGAAGACACAATGTGTCATGCCAATCAATTGAATCCCGAGCTGGCGGGTCATGTTGTAACTCATTGCCGGTAAGTTAAGCCAAGGGCAGCGCCAAGCAATGCGGTCTGCAGACAAACTGCACATCTAGTTGTACCACCATCCCTCATCCGGAGCATCGACTAGACGTTGCCGGAAGAAATAGCCGCGAGCTGAATACGTCGGACAAGAGTCCACTATCTTTAATTTGTCTATCAACCATATCTGGGGAGGGATGAAAAATGAGAGATTAAAGAATAGAGAGATGTATGTTGAGAGAAAAAGTGAGCAGAAGGTTTTGAGAGAAAAAACGAGCCTGAGGGCCGAGTGATGTGAGCAATATATTTAAGATGGGGTGGGAAACGTTACCTGCAGTAGTAATGGACTCCCTGCAAACCTGGCCGTCTCCCGGCAATGAAAAGTGTCTAAGCCCATCAATGTCTCAGCCAATGTCATGGAAATGCAGCTTTTGCCCTCTTTCAGGCCCTTGGCCACCTCAATCAAACGAGTGCTAAACCCGGCGGAGCCCGGGGCAAGCAAGAAATGAGATAGCAAGCATAAGCAGAGCGCATGTCGTCGATAACCCTGCCAATCATGGTCGCCGCGGTCACTAACATTAGAAAATCGACAAACCAAGCTTGGAATGTCCAGCTCCCCGTTGTGAATCAATGACCGAGCATCATGCAAAGTGAGGCCGCACATTCGTCCTGGGGCTTAGACGTGGCTGAATCGGAGTTGAGGCAAGATTTCTTCATTACGCTTGGATTCCATTAAAGCTCAGAAATCCTCGTAAGTAGGACACATTTCTTGACCGCAAAAGCTAAAGACGTGTGTTACCGGATTCCAAACCTCGCCGCGGCATAGAGGAACGGAAAACACAGCGGGGTGCGACCCAGCGGGAATAGTGCATTTATGCCGAAACCCCGGAAATTCAGCCTTTTCGAGCCATCCAAGTTGGCAATCCAGTTTGTGAGATTTTTGGGCAAGAAACTCTTCCATTTGGTGCAAAACAGTGTTGAAATGAGCAAAACTATGAAGCTGGGGCTTTTGGAGAAGATAAGATGTGAGTGGAAGACGGGTGTCAACATTCTGGTGGTTCTTGCCATTTTTGGCCGATTGGCCAAAAAGAGTGCCGATCAACCACCACTTTTGGCCGACCGACTAGTAATTATGGCCGGTGGCCATTTCTTGTGGCCGATGGCCTCTCTCTTGGCCGATGGCCTTCCCTCTTATCCTCAGAGCTGTCCATTTTGCTGAGGATGCTAAGAAATTGTGATTGGTTCCACTTCCAGTGCCTTGGGGTGATGATTTTGCGAAGTCATACCTATTTTCTTATCGAGTTGTTGTACATTTGTTTATCGAGTTGTATTTCATCCTCTTTTAGTCTTTGTTTTGCTTATCGAGTTGTATTTAGACTTGGTTAACTTGTTAAGGTCTTTGTTTTGCTTATCGAGTTGTTTTGTCATTAATCGGTTTACTACTTGATTATTACGGTGCAAGTGCTTAATTTTCAAACAAAAGTTCATCTTATTTACATTGTTATGTAATATGATGCGATGCGATGCATAGAATATACAAATGCAACACTTTTTCAACAAAAAGCTTGTTTTCATTCCATCATCTTTTCCAGTACATAGTTTTGAGGAAAATAAAACCTGCCTGCCGCAGTACAATGTGCTCAAACTACCAGCAAAAAGAAAAGTAAAACAAAAAAGGAAAAGCAACAAAATGTCTGAACAAAGCAAGGAAAAGAAAAGAAGAAAAACAGCAAATGTCTGAATCGGTATCAATCATCTCAAGCATGAGGGTCTGTCCTCGTCCTCTTCCTGGACGAAGGTCCGGGAGCATCGTTGTCGGCTCCATAGTCAAAATCTGAGCCATCTCCAGTCTCATCCCCAGATGAATCCGCCTCTGCCTCAGACTCATCGTTGTCTGGAACCGGTGCCTGAGAGCTGCTCCCAACGTGAGTACGCCCGGCTTTGGTGCAGGGGTGTACTGTCATCCCTCGCCCTGCTCTCTCTGCTCCTCGGGCAGGTACGAAAGGCCCAACTGGAGCACCTCCTGCGGCCGAAATCTGGAATGGGGCCTGAAAAGGACAAATGGCAAATGCATCAGTCATGCTACGCAAACAATGTATGAATGCTGTGAGCAGTATATAAGTACAGAATGCAGTGAATGAGTACAGCTCATGAATGCCGTGAGCAATGCTGTGAGTAGTATGTGAGTCCAGTGTATCAGTGCCGTGAGTGCTGTGTATCAAGTGCCGTATTGATATTATGATGCATCAAATTATATATGAAACAGATTAGGCAGAGTTTGGGACTGCGGTTGAAAGAACTTGCCAGGATATGGTAGATAGTCAACAGGTCCATGCACCGCTGCAGCATCCCTACCGCTGAGGCTGTCAACTCCAGGGACTGGCGAGTGTACTCGACGGAAGCCTGCAAAAGTGTCGAAGTCATTAGTATTCTACGAGATATCAAATGAATTGAAATAACTGTACATAATACAAAGTCTAGCAGTACATACCGGGGTCAAGCCATAGACTCCAACAAGCTCATGATCAGCAGGAGGAGGGGCGAAAGGGATCTGATAAGTCTCCCCGCCCTGCCCTCTACATGTGATCGTCGTGGGCAGTGCTGGCCACTCAGCTCCCCATCCCCTCCGAGATTCGTTCCTGCCACGGGCCCGAGCCGCCCTGGGTGCTCCTACTCCTGCCGCTGGCGCCGCAGGCCTCTCCCTCTCGGCTCGGTGAGCACTACTCAGAGGCGACATCAGATAGGCCTGGACAAACTCAGTGTAGTCGCCCTCGCCTCGAAAGCGCCCCAAGTCCCAGCCGATCGTGTAGTCTCTCATCTCCGCCAGAGTATACCTCTCAGTATGCCTCATGTGGGTAGAAGGCATCTCCGAGACTATCTGCTCCGGTAAGCCCAAGGTCTGGCATAGGAAGCGCTCGCCTAGGTACCAAGATAGACCGGGCCCTCTAGCAGAATCCTGAATCGGGTAGTCTCCTCAACGCCCACATACTGGTCCCTCACTGCATCCGGCAATGGAGCCCAAGGCTGCCAGGTGATCTGTAAATGATATACAGTTTGTTACCTACTGTTATTGGGAGAATAATATAAAGCGAAACTTAAATGAACTGTAGATTTTAAAATACCTTTGCAGCAGTGATGGTGTTGAAATACCGGCGAAAGAATATGAAAGACTCCCGTGGTCATTGCTCGCATCTCACATCGAAGCGGTGAGAGAATGGAACGCTAAGGGGGACCTCCTCATCTGGCACTAGGGCAAGCCTCGGGAAGTAGGCATATACCCACAACTGCAAAGTGTAACAAAGCAAACATCAGTATTCTTGTCAGATAAAGCAGAATGCAGAATAAAGCAGAAATCACAGAACCGTGTATTGTGCAGTGTATTGTGCAGAGTGTACAGTGTGTGCAGTGTACAGTCAATTGGCAGCAGATTGTGCAGTATGTGAAGTGTATTCTACAGTGTGTGCAGTATACAGTCAGTGTAAAGCAGATTATATGTGTGCCGTGTGTGCAGTGTATAACCAGCGTGAAGCAGACTGCATGTGTGCAGTGTATAGAGTACAGATAATGTAAAGCAGAAATGTAAAATAAAAAAAGAAGGTGTACCTCCCAAGCTCGCCAGTAGCCTCTGAGTAACTGTCCGCTGCAACGGGAGGATGAGCTCATGTACCCGTAAAGGGTGGCCAAGCCCGCGCCACCCCAGTCGTAGCCGCAGATCCGCGTCACGTCCACGAGTGCGCTCAGCAGGTAGAGGGCGACAGTGTTCGCCCGGTCGACGAAAAGTTTGGTCTCCAGCAGGAACATGATGAAGCCGCGAGCATACTGCTCCTCCTCCTGTCGGGTAGTAGGCGCCTGGATACGGAAGTGGTCCTCGAACCACGAGTACCTCACGAATCCTGCACGAGCAAGAGGTGGCTGAGTGCCGAGCAGGTACAGCTGAGCGGCGTCCCATTCGTCCATGTCTGTATCAAAGGGGATCGGATCACCCCCTACTCCGATGCCTGTGAGCATGGAGAAGTCAAAGGAGTCATCGTCATCTCCCCGGTGGTAGAAAGGTGGAAGGAGTCGGTGGTATCCCACCACCTCTCCACCAAGGCAGCAAGGAGGGGCCTGCTCGCAGTGAGGCGCGAGAGTCCCATGCAGAAAGTACCGAAGCCGGCCTGGTCGACGATGTGGCAGACCACATCGGGCAGCTCCATGTACCAACCACGAGCAACGGTGTTCCCATACCCCTGGAAGGCATGGGAATCTCCCTGTTTTCAAAATAAACAGTTGCGAAGCATTATTAGAAATACAGTTTTGAAAAGCATTCAGAATTGATGAAAATGCAGTGTGTGTGCATGTGTTCAAGATTATACAGGTGTCATACGTGGGTGTGCTCACAGTGAACTACAGCATATGATGTATCAGTGTATCTGGTTTAAGCAGTTAAAGAACAGGATCGACTATTGCAGTCATGTGTTCTACATTGCGGAAAATGAAACAGAGGGAGAGTGTACCTCAGAGGCGCCGTAGGACAGATGTGACTCTGGCTCGCGCAGTAGAAGCTCCGGTGGCGCACCCCTCGCATAGCTCCTGAAGTGGCGGATGCCCTCGGGAGGCAACACATGTATTGCCGGCCTGTAGGTCGCCGGGTCAAATGGTCGAATGTGAAGAGGTAGGAGCTCAACCTCGGGGTCCACGTCCATCTCCAGGAGAGCCCCACCCTGTGGCATGTCGTCTGCCATCTCAGAAAGAGTGCGAAAATGGTCGAGAATGTAAAAAATGGGCGAGAATGCCAAAAGTCAACTGAAAAGTCAACCCCGAGAGGGTGGAAAATGGGAGAAAAGGTCGGAGTGTGGGAAAAGGCACAAAAACCAAGTAAACTTGGGGGGAAACAAGCCCCAAGTGGTGAAATCGAGAAAGAAACACCGAAAAATGAGTTTTGTTTGGTTCAAAGTGTGTGAAACGGGGAGTGTTTCGCGAATCGAACGATGAAAAGGGCTCTAAAACACGGGAAAAACTCGGATCGAAGGTTGGGAAATCACCTAGAGAGAAGGAGGAGTGTTTTTCGAGCTAGGGCAAGGTGAAAATATAGGGTTTGGAACCCTATATTTAAAGACCCGTGGCTAAATGTCAAAACTGCCTCGACACAGCCATTTTTGGCCGGTCGGCCAATTTGTTGGCCGGTCGGCTAAATATTTGGCCGATGGTCTCATTTGATGGCCGATGGATGGCCGGTGGCCTCCCCTTGTGGCCGATGCACCTCCCACACCCTTGTTTGGGTCAGTTATGTGGTTTGGGACCTTCATTACTCAAGACAGTGCAAGAAAGTGCACTTTTGAAGCTTAACCGGCCTTCGTGTTGACCTCGAGCCGTGTCTTCTGTGTGCGATGCTCGGTGCGCGCAAGGTGTATCCTTTCTCGTATCCTTTTGTATCTTGCGAGTTCCGCAAATTGCTTTAAATACGTCGTATTACAATGCTTTGTTATGACTGCAATAAGTGCGTTCGTTACGCGTCTTGCATTGAACAATGCCTCATCTTGTTTTGAAGTTGCATCTCCATATCGCGAATAACATGCCTTTACCATGATTGTGTTTAACATGTGCCTCTCTTTGTTGTTGCTTCCTTACGTACACATTGTACATGTTGTCGCGTGTGCTTTACTTACATGTGTCCATTCCTTACGTACACATTGTACACGTTGTCGCGTGTGCTTTACTTACATGTGTCCATTCCTTGTTACCTACACATTGTATACATTGTCGCGCGTGCTTTACTTACATGTGTTTATGCCTTTCCCACGTTGTTACACACATTGTATGCGTTGTCGCGCATGCTTTACTTACATGTGTTTATGCACCTGTTCTCGCAATGCTACACACATTGTATGCGTTGTCGCGCGTGCTTTACTTACATGTGCTTATGTCTTTCCTGCATAGTTACACATTGCTTGCGTTGTTGCGCATGCTTTACTGACATGTGTATATGCATCCTCTCTAGCATTGTTATGCATACACTTAGGTCGCATTGTTTTGCACCCCTCACTTGCGTTGTCGCGCACGTTTTACTCGTATTGTCATGCTTGTTTCAATTGCATTGTTATGCACCCCTCACTTGCCTTGTCACGCACGTTTTACTCGCATTGTCATGCTTGTTTCAATCGCATTGTTATGCACCCCTCACTTGCGTTGTCGCGCACGTTTTACTCGCATCGTCATGCTTGTTTCAATCGCATTGTTATGCACCCCTCACTTGCGTTGTTGCACACGTTTTACTTGCATTGTCATGCTTGTTTCAATCGCATTGTTATGCACCCCTCGCTTGCGTTGTTTCGCACGTTCTACTTGCATTGTCATGCACACTTTGCTTGTGCTGTCACGCACTTTTAAATTGCATTGTTATGCATGCTGCTAACAATATTGTACATGTTAAGTTTTCTTTCTTTTTCAGGCACGATATTGTATGTACGGTTCATTTGAAGCTGGCATGACCAGACGAACCGCACAGGTATTGTATTCTCCGCGTGAGACGTATCGAGAATTCTATAATTCTTTTACATCCTTTCTGCATGAGTTGTAGTTTGATTCTTATTCGTATGTTTAAACTGTTGCATTTATTGTGTATAATTGCTTCGTTACAGCCCTCTTTGCATGATCATAAGTTATGTTCAGCATTATGTATTGTCATTTGCATCTTGCCCCTGCCTGTGGGCGCATATCTTTATTGTCTTGTATGCTTGTCTAAGTCTTCGGCCTTGTCGAAAATAGGTCATCTCTGGTTTTTGACATTCACTCCCGTCACTGTTATGACTTTCGAGTTCTGTCAAAGAGGGGCAACTGTAGACACCCCATTTTTGACCGTCCTCAAGACTTGGACGTCACCATTTGAACACTCGGTGATCATCCATGCTCGTCTTTGTTTTGAGTTCCCGGAGGTCTCAGCTGTGCGCCTTGCCTCAAGACCTCTCAACTTGACTATTTTGTGCTTGGTTGTGGACCAAGCACTTGTGTTTTTATTCTAAAGGGAAGAGGGTGGCTTGTTGGCCATCCCCTCAACCCACCGGCCAAGGCTTGAGGCCACCGGCCCCTTTTTCTTACCATCGGCCAAAAGTGTTGGCCGATCGGCACTATAGTTGGTCGGTCGGCCACCTTTGTTGGTCAATTGGCCATATTTTCTGGCTGACCTCTTTCCATCTGCTTTTGGCAGATATTTTGTGCTAGCTGGCACAACTGGCATGCACAATCCCCCCCATCCATACACGTGTATGGAGGGATTTCAGCCTTGTTTAGCTTCTCCAAGAAGCTTTGCAAGAGTGGATTTCTATAAGAGGGAAGGCCCTCCTCCCTTCTCAGAGGTTCTGGAATTTAGGGTTAGGGTTCATATATAGCTCTCTCTCTATATCTCTCTCTCTCTCTAGATTTGTATGTGTGTTTGTGACCAAAAGTGTGTTTTGTTCATATTTTTGCACTAAAACACCTAGTGTTACACTATCCTTGGTTGCTGAGGCACTAGAAGAGTTGATTCTAGAGTTTTTGAGCTAGTTTTGATCCAAGGAAGTTGCTGGAGTTGGTGTTCTTGAAGGTGTTCTTCAAGGGTGAGCAAACTTTTTGGTTTTGCATGCTTAAGATGATTGTTTAAGGTCACTTTTTGGTTGGGGGTTGTCTACCCCTTCTTAGGCCTTGCTTGGCCTTGTTTTGTGCCTTTCCTTTTGTGCTTTGGAACCATCTCATTTTGACCTTCTCACCACTGAAATCCAGAGGATTTTCAGTGGTGGAGAAGTGGTTTTGAGGTCTTGAATAGGAGAGGGACACCCCCCTCTCCTTGTGTCCCATATGCTTGTGTTAAGGGCTTAGTATGGTAGCATGCATGCTTAGTTTGTTTTAACACCATTCCAGTAGGTATTTAGTGTTATTTTGTCATTTTATACCTCTGTTTTGACTTGGTTTGACATATCATGCATGCTTCATATACTTGTCTTGTAATCCTATGATTTGGCCTAACATGCATCATGTGGTGACATGCTATTTTAGCATGATTTTGGCTTAACTTCATGAAGTTTCTAGCCTTATTTTAACATGCTTGAGCTCTGTTTTTCATTGTTTTGGTCATGCTTGCATTGTTTTGCATAGCTACCATGCAATCTAACTTGTTAGCCTTGGGTGCTTAAGTCACTAGCATGCTTTACTTGGGCCATTTCAGTGATTTGGAATCATTTTTTATGTCATTTTAGTCCATATTTCATGCTTGTATGCTTGCATTTGTCATCCTTTCAATGTTTTGAAGAGTTGGTGTCTTATGCTCCATGATCGGGTCATTGTGCATGCCTCTATGCTTAGGTCATTTAGATGCCATCTAAGTGGGGTTTTGAGTTTATTTTAACATGCCATAAATCTGATTTTGGTTGTTTAAATCATACCATGTTTGGTTGTATTAGGTGTAGTGTAACGCCTCTTTTGTGGCTTTGTATGCCTCATGTTTTGCCCCTTTGTTTTAGCTTGTTTTGGCTTTGGTCATTGCATGTTTTAGGCTCACTTTTCCATGATTTAGGATTGTTTTGGGTTATGCTTGCCATATGCTCTTTGTTTTGGGTAGCTTTGGTTCAAGTCCCTTGACTAGTCTTAGGCTTTAAGCTTTAAGCATGCCATGCTTGACTTGTTTATGTGATTTGGCATCACTCCTAGCATCATTTCAGAGCATGTAATGTTGTCACATTTGCATGCTTTTCATTCCTTTTAAGTGTGCTTAAAAGTTACCTTTTTATGCTTAAGTGTTAGGCCAATTGGCATGCATGTTTGTATGTGCATTTCTCCTCACTTCCATAGCATTTTGGCCACTGATTTGGACCTATTTGAGAGCTGTCCATTTTGGTTTAAGACCATCCCCGCATGTTGTTGCATACTTGCCTCGCATGTTGTCACATGCTTGTTGCATATTTGGTAAATTGCATGTTGTAGCATGCTAATTCAATTGTGCCTTGTTGTACACTTGATCCATGACATGTTGTTGCACGTTTAAGTTGTAGTGCATTTGGCATGCATTCTCCTTTTTAAATTGCTTAACATGTTGTCACTTGTTTGCCTCACATGTTGTTACATGTTTGAATGTTGTCACATGCCTTGCATGTTTGCATGCTTGTTGAGTCACATGCTTGTTTGCATGCTTGTCCTTGCATATTGTTATATGCTAATTGCCTTGTATAACATTGTTGCTTGCATGCTCATGTTGCATTAGTTTGCTTGCATGCAAGGACACATTGCATTGCGTTCATCATGCTCATGTTACATTGACTTAGTTGCATGCTTAGGTTGATTACATTAGGTTGCATTGCACATGTTGCATTACATTGGTTGCATGTTTTGCATTGTTTTTGGTACACTTGCATTGCATTATGTTTGGTTTGGGGTGTCAAGCCAAACACAAGGGTCGAGGGACGTTTCGTACTTGAAGTGACAAAACGTCCCTCAATCCTTGGTCGCCGACGCTCTTGATCAAAGCATGATAGAGTTCTAAGCATTTATATGTGTTTTGTGCATCCATTCCACATTAATGTGCATACTTGGCTCCTTTGGCCATCATGCGTTGAAACGCGTGATTGATGGCCCGAGGGTCGAGAACCATACTCCTTTGAGTCTTAAACATGATAGGGAGGATGGTAGTGCATACATTGCCTTGAAAGTGCATTGCCATGCTCTGTTTGTCCTCTGCTGCAGCAAAATAGGATTCTGCAGGAAGAGATGGTCGGTCGGCCATCTTCAGTGCCGACCGGCTATTCATTGTTGCCGATATCCCCACAAGTGGTCGATCACCACTATCTCTTGGCCGATGGCCCTAACTCTTGGCCGGTGAGCTCCCACAACACTCAGGGAGTGGGTCAGAAGCACCCTTGAGACTTGTGCAGTTTTCAGAGGCGCATAGCAGTGTAAACAGAGGCAGCATGAGGATGGTGATGGATTTCCGAGCGAAGCCGTCCGAGTATGCATTCATCCCTCGTCTCGAGGCCATTTTAGTGTTTTGATAACTTAGAATAGTTATTTATTTCGATTTGGTTGTGTAATTAATTAATTAGCTTGTTAGTTAGTCGATTTGTATTATTCTTTCGGACTCTCCGCCGAGAGGGCGAATTTTGTAATAAGTGTGCGTGAGTGTGTAAATGTTTTCCAACCCCACGTCTTTCTCCTTTTTACTTACCTGCTTTTGATGGTTAGTTTAAGGCATGTTTCAATTATTATACTTATGCTTCGCTTGTTTGCATTCATTCATTTGTCTTGCATCCACCGGGCTCGGCGCATCATACTAACTGCATTGTATTTCAATTCCTATTTGAATACATGTATCAGTTGTTGCATTTCACATGCCATCTTAGAATAGCCGAGCCTATTTCTAGTTGCATTTTGCATGTGTTGCATTAGCCATCTTAACATGAACTAGGATCATGCATGATTTCTAACTAGTTGTTGTTTTGGCTCGGAGTACACTATAAGTGTTTATGCTTTGGAATCTTGCATGAGTGTGAGTGTTGCCATGATAGCATGCTTGCCATGAGGCTATTTGCTTATGTGATATAACTGTCTGAATGCTTGTGGGTGAAGGTTAGATTACTTGAATTGGAACAATTCATCAAATGCGAGTTTCAATCTCACTTTACGGAGTGGCAAAATCATGTTTTCTTAAGCCCACTTGAGGGTGGCAAATCCGCATTTTAGCCTACTTGCGAGTAGCACCTTCAAACCATTTTCAAATAAACAAACATGAAATGTTTTGTTTCAACTTAGGCGATCTAGTCTATACTTGTGTGTTGTGCGCATCACATAGTAAGCTAGCTAATACACCAGAATAAGAACACATGTGTTTTCAAAAACAAGATATCATGTTTAGTAGTGGCCGATCTTTGATCGGGTGAGCGGGGGTGCTCATAGATGACCTTCCCCAATCGTACCCAAGTTCCCGAGCCGAGGCACCTTTGGTGATGACGGACACGTGGCCTTAGGCAACGAATCAGGGTTTCCTAAATTCCCCCAAAATAAAATATTTAGGTGGCGACTCTGTATCTGGCAAAGCAGTCCATGTTTGGCACTTCTTTCTTAAAAATCAGTTTTCCAAACGATTTGCTGGATTTGGACCTTTGGTGATTTATCAATCTCACATCGCACATTATGAGATCAGATTAAGAACCGTGACATTTGAGTCCGAACTGTAGCATGAGGCCCTCGGGGCACGTCTACAGTATGTGACTATGGATTTTGTTGTTGGTCTACCTCGGACTTCTCGAGGTATGGATTCTATTTGGGTTATAGTTGATAGACTGACTAAATCTGCACATTTTCTACATATTAGAACTACGTTTAATGCTTATAGATTGGCTACCATATATGTTGATGGGATTGTCCGTTTACACGGAGTTCCGGTATCTATTGTGTCGGATAGAGATCCGAAATTCGTATCTAGATTGTGGAAGAGTTTGCAGGAAGCCATGCGGACAAAACTGAAATTTAGTACTGCATTCCATCCACAGACAAATGGGCAATCAGAACAGACTATACAGACATTAGAAGATATGTTGAGAATGTGTGCCTTGGATTTCCAAGGGAGTTGGGAAGATTATTTGTCACTTGTAGAGTTTGCATACAACAACAGCTTCTACTCCAGCATTGGTATGGCACCATACGAGGCTTTGTATGGTAGAAGGTGTAGATCACCAATTTGTTGGACGGAAGTTGGGGATAGAGCTTTACTTGGGCCTGAAATTGTGCAAGACACTTCTGAGAAGATCAAAACCATCCAACAAAGGCTCAAAACAACTCAAGACCGACAAAAGAATTATGCAGATGTTCGGAGAAGACCTCTTGAGTATGAGGTTGGTGACCATGTGTTTATTCGTGTATCTCCGATGAAAGGCCAAGTCAGGTTTGGAAAGAAGGGCAAGCTGTCGCCCCGTTACGTTGGGCCGTTCCAAATTTTGGAAAGGCTTGGTCCAGTTGCTTATCGAGTTGCTTTGCCGCCCAGATTTGAGCAGATCCATAATGTGTTTCATGTGTCGATGTTGAGAGGTTATCTCCGAGACCCGTTTCATGTGATTGATTATCACCGGGTAGCTCTTGATGAAAATATGGAGTACGCCGAATGGTCGGAACGAATTGTTAACCGGCAAGTGAAACAATTGAGAAGCAAGTCCATCCCCATAGTGAAAGTGGAATGGAAAGAACACTATGGGACGGACGCCACGTGGGAAAAAGAGGATGAAATGCGACTATGCAATCCACATTTGTTTCCCGACGAAGGTAAAATAAGTTTGGAGGACCAAACTTCCTAAAAGGGGGAAGACTGTGATAACCATGTTCCATATTTAGCTAATTGGTCCTTATTATGAATGTGATTATGTGTCTAATATGATTTTGTGTGCCAATTATGTGAATATATGTGGTTTTGAATTTCTATCTGTTCACCGTAGGAATATCTGTTTGATTATCTGCTTTGGGATTTAAATTAAAGGCCCTATCGGCCACAGAAACTGAAATTGACTACGCCATTGTGATTGGCATAATTTTTAGAGCCTACGGTGAAATTTGATTGAAAATTGATTCAGATCAAATTAAATAGATTTAATTAATGGAATAGTGCTCAATTATTTAATATTGATAAAATATGTTGAGTGGGAGCTTATAAAGGGCCATTATTCACCTCACTCCTCCTCTTTTGAGTCATTCGGCTAGGATCAACTCTCTAGAGAGAGAGAGAGAGAACCGAATTAGAGAGAGAGAGAGTGTAGGAGATTGAGGTTTTGATCTTGAAGCTTGGAGATTTTGATTACTCAAGAATTTGCTTTAGATCGAAAGGTTTGAGCCTCTAGGTAAGTAAATTCATGAGTTTAAGTTGTAATGTTGTGAATTCAAAGTTGAATGATGATAAAGAACATGTATTGAGTTGGTTTTCTTGAATTTGAAGTCAATAGGTGCATGCATGTAGGAAATTGCTATGAATTTCCATGTTTGAGCATAAAGTGTGTAATCCATGTTGAATTTGGATTGAAACCCATGTATTTGATCATCTCTTCACCAATTAAGTTGAGAATAATGGGTATCTCCCACATGCAAGTGCAAATCATGGAGGTGGGAGTCTTGAATGTTTGAATTTGGTGTGTTGGTGATGTGTTTGAAATGATTTGGGACATGCATATGTTTAATTCATGAATTTGAGCTTCATAATGTTGTAATTTGGTGTCTGTACCATGTTAGTACATGTATATGTGAAGTTTGAGCTGTAATGTACAAGAAATGTTGATTTGAATAGCAAGTTTGAGCTCAAGAACATTGCTGGAAAACCCAGAAATTTTTGTGTCTGCTCGAGTGGGGGAACCGCCCGCTCGAGCGGGAAATACGAGCTTCCAGTATGTTTTTGCAGACATGATGTCCGCTCGAGCGGGAAAGTTCACGCTCGAGCGGGGAGCTATGTGGGATGAACTTCCGCTCGAGCGTCCGAGTTCACGCTTGAGCGTAAAAATGACATAACCAGTACTTTTGCAGACCTCATGGGTCCGCTCGAGCGGGGACCCTATTTTCTGAAATTTTGAAAAGGCATTCTGTGTTTCGTTTTCTGTTCTCTTTCACTTCTAATTACTCTTAGGCATACATTGAGCATTGTAAATGAGATAAGAGGATAAGGATGAAGCCTAAAGAGGAATATGTGAATTAAGAATGGATTGAATCGTTTGTGACCCATGTGTGTTATGTAATGTGTAGGGTCGAGCTCAAGGGTGAATCCACCAGCCGATCACTATGAGTATTATCTTAACAAAGATATCTGAAATATGTTGTTGTCCAATTGCTTACTTCTATGTAAGTTTTATAAGTCCGTTAATTCGATTGGTGGACAAAGTTTGACATGAATGAATGAATGGGCCAAAGGCCAGTTTGACATGAATGAATGAATGGGTCAAAGGCCAGTTTGACATGATAGAATGAATGGGCCAGAGGCCAGTATGATCTAAATGATAGAATGAATGGGCCAGAGGCCAGTATGATCTGAATGATAAAATGAATGGGCCAGAGACCAGTATGATCCGAATGATGGAATGAATTGGGCCAAAGGCTAGTTTGATATGAATGAAAGAATGAATGGGCCAAAGGCCAGTTTGACATAAATGAAAGACAAATGGGCCAAGGGCCAGTTTGACACGAATAGATTGGGCCCAAGGCCATCTGATGTGTTTGGAATTGCAGTCAATTGATATACGTATGTATTAGATAGAAATATGAATTGGGCCCAAGGTCGTCTAATGTATATTGTTCCAATGTATCTTCTTTATTTGATATTATTCACTGGGCTTTCGCTCACGCTCATTCATGTGTTTGTAGGTGAGCCAAGAGAGGTCCAAATCCAGCCTCAGTGAAGCCTGTGTGGAACAACTAAAGTTTTGAAGAGTCCGCCCTTATGTCTTACGCACGAGACTTGTCTTCGCCCCTTTGCTATTTTCTTATGTTTTGTCATGTTGGCGAGGACTTTGGATTATGTTTGTATATAGTTTTGATTGGCTGACCTAGACTTGAATGATCCTGTCTGTATAGAACTTTATATCACTGTATTTCTGATGTGAGTTATTAATGTGCATATGTATGGTTGTTATGATGTGCCATGTAAGCACAGCTCTATGGACAAAGTTTTAAATTTTGCTTCCGTTTGGCCCCTTTACTCTGATGAGTTATGTCTGGTTTGGTTTGAGGTCGTAGGTAATCCCTTGATTACTGGCCGGTTATGTCCTTAACCCATAGGGGCGGGTTCGGGTCGTGACACATTGAGTATGTATGTCCCTAGCATTGATAACCTGCCCTTATTGTATTGCATTGTGCATGCATGCATTAGCATCATTGTGCATGCCATTAGCCTTGTTAGGTTTTTCATGTGGCATTCCATGTTTGCATGCTTAAGTCATATTGCATATTTGCATGCTTGTGTTGCATTGCATTTTTGCATACTCTATGCTACATAGCATTGTGCATGCCATGTTATGTGTTGCATTGTTGTTTGGATTACGTGTTAATCCGAGCACGAGAAACGAGAGACGTTTCATACTTGAAGTGATGAAACGTGCCTCAATTCTCAGTCGCCGACGCTCTTGATCATACATGATAGAGTTTTAGGCTTTATGTGTTTACTTGTGCATTCATTTCATATTGAATTATGCAATTTGACTTCTCGGCCATCACGCATTGAAATGTGCGATTGGTGGCCCGAGGGTCGAGAACCACACTCCCTTGAGCTCATGAAATGATAAGGAGGGTAGTTGTGCACACATATCTTGCAAATACATTGCCATGCCCCTTTCTTGCTCTCTGTTGCAGCAAACTGGAATTCAGCAGCAACAACTGCCGGCCAGCCAGAAAAACTAGCTGGCCGACCACTTTTTCTAGCTTTCAGCAAAGATAGGTGGTCGGCAGTGGCTGGTGGCACCCAAAAGTGGTCGGCCACCCTCCCACAAGTTTCCCAAGGTGGAGTTTAAGCTTTCTGGAGCTTAGTGCAAGTTTCTGAGAGCAGTTGCAAACAGAGGCAAATTGGGGCATCGCAACGGATTTCCAAACGAGGCGACTGGACATGCATGCATTCTTTTCCCTCTGAGGCTCCTGTTTTTACTGCTTTATTTAGCTTTTTTTTACTTAGCTAGATTATGCATTCGTTTTGTACTTTAATAGTTAATGCGTTTAGCTATTTCAATTTGTTTTGTAATAATTAGTTAACTAGGATTAGTTAATTAGTTTGTTTTGTAATAATTAGTTTAATTAGCTTAGATTAGCTTCTTATTCAGTCTCTCCCTTGAGAGGGCCAATTGTTGCAATAAGTATGCGTGTGTGTGATGCATGTCTTCCAACCCCCATTTCTTTCTCCCTTTTACTTAACCGCTTATGATGGTTAGTTTTAGGGCATATTTCGTTTAGCATACCTTATGCTTGCATGTGTGCATCCATTCATCTGTATTGCATGCACCAGGCTCGGCGCATCATACTAACTGCATTGTATTTCAATTCCTATTTGAATACATGTATGAAGTTGCATTTTCACATGACATCTTAGAATAGCCGAGCCTATCTGAGTTGCATTTTCGCATGTGTTGCATTAGCCATTTTAACATGAACTAGGATCATGCATGATTTCTAACTAGTTCTTTGTTTTGGCTCGGAGTACACTGTGAGTGTTTACGCTTTAGCATACTGCATGTGTGTTATTGATTGCCATGAAAGCATGCTTGCCATGAGGCTAATTGCTTATTTGATTAACTGCCTGAATGCCTGTGGGTGAAGGTTGGATTACTTGAATTGGAACAATTCATCAAAATCCTCGTTTTAGCCTACTTGTGAGTAGCAAACTTTAAACTATTTTCAAACAAACGAACATGCAATGTTTTGTTCCAAATTAGGCGATCTAGTCTATACTTGTTTGCTGTGCGCATCACGTAGTAATTCTAGGTTAATAACCGGAATAAGAACACATGTGTTTTCAAAAACAAGATATCATGTTAGTAAACGCTGATCTTTTGATCGAGCAAGCGGGGGTACTCATTGCATGACCTTCCCCTCTCGTACCTAAGTTCCCGAGCCGATGCAACTTTGGTGATGACGGACACGTGGCCTTAGGCACGAGTCAGGGTTTCCTAAATTTCTCCCAAAATAAAATATTTAGGTGGCGACTCTGTATCTGGCAAAGCAGTCCATGTTTGGCACTTCTTTATAAAAATCAGTTTTCCAAAATGATTTGCCGGATTTGGACTCTTTGGTGATTTATCGATCTTACATCGCACATTGTGAGATTAGATTCAGAACCGTGACATTGAGTCCGAACTGTAGTAGTCCAATGAACAAAACGGATTTCGAGCCCATTTCGCGCGCGGAGCTCGGGACGTTCAGGCACGTCTACAGTTTGTCCAACTCAAATACTAATTTGAAACCATGCTTGTTAAGCGGGCTTCTAGATACAAGGTTTTTCCTAAAATTAGGTACATAATAAACATTACTAAGACTTAAGACTTTTCCAGACATGAAGTCCAGATCTACCGTTCCTTTGCCTTTGACAGTTGAAGAGTTACCCATGTAGAGAAATGTTCCATTACTCACTTGTTCATAAGTGGTGAAAATGCTCTTATCATTGCAGACATGTGCCGTTGCTCCTAAGTCAATCTAATAGTTACCAGCATCTTCGAGCATGTTCACCTCGGATTCAATAACTATGAACATGTTCTTAGCATTTGATGCTTTTGGCTTCTTCTTGTATGACCGGCATTCATTTCTGAAGTGTCCTGGCTTGCCACAGTGCCAGCAAGCATATTTCGGCTTCTTAGCATCTTTCTCGGGTTGGGGGTTGCGCTTGCACTTCCCTTTGTTAAACCTCTTGCCATCATCCACCATGTGGATCTTCGAAGTCTGAGTCAATTGGTTATCTTTATTTTCAAGAAGCCTTGATACCTCCTCAACTTGGAGATGTTGAGCCAATTTCTCTAAAGTGAGATCTTCCTTTTTGTGTTTTAGAGTTTTCTTAAAATCCTTCCAAGAAGATGACAGTTTCTTTATTATAGATGAAACTACAATAGATTCATCCATGTTCACATTGTTTTGTCGAAACTGACTTAGAATATGCTGGATGTCAAGGAATTGTTCCATAATGGGCTTTATATCAACCATAGTAAAACACATATGCGGTGTTTGGGAAGATTTTTTGTTGGTTTTTTTTTTAATTTTTTCCACTAAAAGACAAAGTTTTTGCAAAACCAAAAAAAACACATCCAAACAAAATATCACATCCAACCCCATAATCATTTCACTTTTTCTCTCACAAACATCACATCCAACCACAAAAAAAACCCAACTATCTTCCCAAACACCAAAATTTTTTTCTCCAATAATATCCTACAACTAAAAAAACCTACATAAAAACCCACTTCCCAAACACCCACATAAAATTACTAACAAGAAATTTCTTACTGGCGGCATCCTCAGTGAGGTACTTTCACTACAATGTGTCCTAGAGTTACTTTGTTGTTTCTAGATGTTGATACACATTGAACAGAGAGTTTGACAGTGCATTTAGAATGTGTCCTTGGCAAATGTAGTCATCATTCTCCCATTTGGTTTTGGTACGGGTTCGCTCCACCATCTCATCTTCTTGCTTTGCTGGGTAAGGGGTAGTCAGCACGTATACCACTTTGAGAGTGGTGAGCAGGAAGTGCATCTTTTTGCTAGCATCGGGAATTTCCACTATTAAAATGGTCAAGCTTCATGAAATCTTGAGTCATTTTCTAGATAGACATTGCCATATTAAAATATTGTCTTTAGATTGTTGGATCGATTCATGTTGAATTCTTCAGTTAATGGTTTTCGGGTCTTCAAAACTTGGCGATGATCTTGTCTATGTAGAACAAGAAATTGGTGCTTCAAGTCACGTTACGTAGTTCTAAAGACAATATTTGCTCCCACCAAAAGATGTGTAGAGAGTTACAACAAATTCGCCTCTAAGATACAATGAAGCCTAATCTAAGGATCAAGTTTATTGACGTCTGCACTGATGATAGTATATCAGAATACTCTTGATATAATCAAGAAAACCAAGACACTAATAATCAAGTGTACAGAATTTGATTACCAGTAAGAAAACTAGAAACTCTTGATCAAAAACTCTACATCAAGAGGGAGAGAGAAGGAGAATTGCAAGAATGCTTTTAGGATTTTGGATAGATTGAAATGGCTGATTTCATAGCCTATTTATAGGCCTTGATGCATCTAATTGAATGGTCATGTCCGTTGATCGCATTTGATTAGATCTGACCAATGGATTGACGATCTATGTTGTAGATCAATCTCATATCAAATAGATGCCTTGACTGATCACACCTGACCACGATCGGGTGCCATCTCAACCGTATGATCGCATGTATCTCTAATCAACGACTATGATCAAACCGCTCCAGATCGGACAGGCAACCGTTCGATCGATTGGTTAACTCATCGCCAACAGGCTACATCACTGCCATGTAGAGCTAACTGTATTCCACACCACCCATGCCATGTCGGATCAACGTCATCGCTCCAACTTGTTCGATGCAAATAGAAAAGCGCCCTCATGGTGCCTTGCGCTGATGCTAAGTGCAAAGTGCGCCATCAATTGCCATACAGCTCACTACCCATGCCATACGCACTGGTGCGCATATATGGGTGTACTGATGGTGCGAAGCACCATCATTCTGGTGTGAGTGCATGCATACTAGATTCCATTCTACAATTCCATATTCAAAGGAATATCCCATGTAGCATTTTATTAAGTGCTCTATGTTTTCCTCTCTTTCCAATGTGGGGCAAAGTCCTTAAGCTTATTTCAAGCTTTCCAATAAAAAAACAAGGAAGGTTTAGAAAACACCCAAAAACTAAACTATAAATTTTGAAAATTCCCCAACACACGTGCGGTGAGGGAGTGAATTAAAGCTGTAATCTTGTTGCCATGATCTGCACATGCTGCAGGGGAGCACCACATGTGCAACCTTCTGTGTTTTCTTCTCAATTTTTGTGTCCAAACTCCCAAATTCTGACCTCTCTCTCTCTTCTCTCCCTCGCTTTTATCTACTCTCTCTCTACACTCTTTTTCTCTAGTAACACCCACCAAATTCATACACTTTCTCTAATCCATAAAAAAATGGTGAGATTTAGATAGTAGTTCTTAAGACAATTTTGATGAGCGTTTCGAGTGGGTCGTTTTGACCGATGGAGATCGAATTCTGACACCACCAATTTTGGAGTTTTTTCTTTTTTTTTTTCCCCCTCTTCTAAGCTTGAGGTAGGGATTTTCTAAACATTGTGTACATAGTTTAACTCTATTATTTGTTATTTTGATAGTTTAACACTCTTGGAGGATTAGGGTTTCGTTCTATTAAAATGTGATGCATAAAAAGGGAAAAATCTCTTAAATGTTTCAAAACTTTCAATTGGTTGGACTATGAACTTAAATTTGAGAAATCTACCTTCTAAATGAGAAATCCCCAATTTTTCATCAACCCTAGAAATTTTAAATGTTGAAATTGAAATTATATGGTTAAATTATTGAGAAATTACAAGTGTTGAACATGTGTTTTGCAAATAATGAGGTTTGGAAATGTATGTTAAATGATGGAATTGATGGAAGTGATATCTTATTGAGAGTGTTTAAAATTATTGGATTTTCTTCATACGTTGCTTATTTTAGAAATGTTGAATTAGAGATAATTGTTTTAGCTATTGGTGGAGGATAGTATTGATTATTGTAGAAATTGCATGTGAACTAAGTAAATTGACACATTTACAAATTCATGCATAACATTGATCATCTCATGTTCTCATGATTTCAATTCTCACATTAGAATTGAGAAATGCTCTCGACATCAATTTATTGGAAATGATTACAATGTGTTGAGTTAATGGGGTAAATACCTTGGTAAATTCGGTTAGGGGTGTAGAATGTTTAGAATTAAGTTGGCTTTAGGTCTATGGTGAAAGTCCAAAAACACGTGTGAAGTGTGTCCCAATTTCCTTCCGATTAAGAGTTGGTAAAATGGTTTTGGTAGTACTTGATGAGACTACTTGTAGATACCAGCTTATGGATTACCAGTGTCGCATTTACCGCCTTTGTTTATCAAATGAATAATTGATTGGTTTAGTTTTGAACAAGTGCATGGCATGAGGTTTTCGAAATGCGAAACTTGTGTTTTGGCATGGGATTCATATGCATTAACCTTATGATATTATTAAATTTCATGCACTTTATTTAGATTATTTTTGTTGGGCTCTATGCTCACTCTTATGTGGAAAATCTTTTCGGGTGTTGACGGCATGCCTCTGTCATCTTTTGGGAGGATTTTGAAGAGTGAAACTCCTTTTTGTTTGTCTTATTTTTGTATAGCTAAGGGCTTAATTGTATTAGGCTTAAGACCTACTTTTGATGTAACTAGCAAGGCCTTGTAATATGTAGCCCTTTGGGCATAACTTGTACTTAGTTTACTTTTTTATAGTGATATCACATGCTATCGATTCAAGCCTTAGGAATTATGAATGTATTAATGCATGTGATTCTTTTTGTAAACCTCAATATTGGAAATCGTGAATGAAATATAGAAATTAAGAAAGACATTGATTAATATATTGTATAGATGTTTATGACTTCTGCATGTTACTATTATTAATAATGGAAATAGAACTAAGATCATGGGCAAATCTTGAAGAATTGAGTTTAATATTTTTTTGGACGTTGCAATAATTTATTTTACTCCTTGTAGTTAGAGGCCAGAGTACTTTATCCTCTTATAATTCAAATATAGTCAGAAAACTCTCACATGATTTTCGACCAAACTACGACTGTTAATATTGTAAGCTATAGATGTAAAATAACTGTAATACCCTCAAATCCTATACATTTTTTGTTATTTTGTTTCTCTCTTCTCTCTCATACACATAATTTATAACGTCTAAGATTGATTTAATTAAATCACAATTAATTATAAATTTTTAATTATTTTTTGTAATTATTAAATTTGTATTCTAATTTTAATTAAATCATATTTTATCTCATATTTAATCCTAAATATTTAATTATTTATTGTAATTCATAACTTCTTAATCTAATTTTAATTTAACCATATCTTATATAACAATTAATCCTAAATTCTTTGTTATTTATTGTAATTCCTAAAATGTTAGTTTAATTTTAATTGAACTATATTTTAGATAAGTTCTTAATTATTATTTATTTTATAGTTTTTATTTAATCATATTGTAAATCAATCCTTAATTTTATTTTTATTTTAATTAGCATATTAATCTAATTTTAGGCTTCGAAAAAATTAGGGTAAAATTATCTTTTCGTTGTATTAATTTTACTTTATTTTTTTCCGAAAACCAATCCCTCTGTGAAAAATCGTGTGTGTAACACATCTTTCATTAGTTTGGATTTGATCCAAAATCATATGAACGTTTTTTTGCCTATATTTGAACTATAAGGGTAAAGAGTTCCAACCTCAAACTATGAGGGACTAACATAAATTTAATACTAAAATATAATAAAATAAGGACCCAAATCCCCTCCAGTCCAGTGTAGGCATCATGGGCCCCGTTTCGATGATCCACACCATTCATTTTCTCGACACTTTGTGTATTTCAACCACAAAATAAAATAAATTAAATTGATCCGATAATTATAACTGGTTCAATTTACCGTGTTTTTCACCAAAAAAAATGGACGATAAGTATATTTTAAAAAATAAATCACATTTTTTTTATATATTTATTTATGACAAACGTAAGAAATTGAACAAATTATACTTATCGAATCGATCGAATTTTTTGTGTGGATGAAATACACAAAATTTCTGAAAAATGAACGATTCGAATTATCAAAATGGCTCTCATGGTGGACCCAGTTCAAATTTTAGACTAAAGGGGATCCTCCTTCGTAAAATAATGTGATTCTTGACCGACATAGTTATACAAAGAAAACCTAAGTCTCTCTCATTTTTTCTTTACACATATTTTTTCTTCCCATACAATCATTTTAAATGTCACAAAATCCAACATAATTTAACCGTTCATCTTGTTTTATCAATTTTTGTTTTATAAAAAAAGCACGAGACTTAATATGTTACATATTCGATAATACATCATCTAGTGAAATACATCAAAGTACAAATTTAACGCCCCCATTTTCGATGCCCAAATGGTAATACAATAGCCATGGCTCTTTAAAGTAAAACTGATAACTAATCCTCATACTTGCATTACATGATGTAAATAATCTTCATGTGATAATACAATTAATCCCACAACTGTTAATTAAACAACAAATACCCCCAAGGGTTTACAAGTTCCAAGGCCTGGGCCTGGTTACACAAACGGTTATTCAAACCCGCACATACAAAGCCCTTGGCTTACAATCAGAGTCACAGCAAATGAGCACATTATGCTCTCAGCACACACTTCAACGCCTTCACTTAGGCGGAATCACCACATCCTTTCCTGGACAAAAATTTGTAGGGTGAGCATAAAGCCCAGTAGAGAATTCTTAACAAAGTATATACATTTTACACAAGTCTCAAGAGATGAATGCATATGCCATACCATGCTCTTTTGAAAGTAAAACACATCTTCATTTGTCCAAAACCATCATGCTCAATGATGCCATGCAATTTCAACTGTTCCACATTTATCAATTTTTTTCAAGGGGTGGTAAATACAACTCTGGTAATCCCTAGGTTAGTATCTGCAAGTAGACTATACAAGTACTACTGTAGACGCGCCCCGAGAGGGCTTCAGTGCTATAGTTCAGACTCAAATGTCACGGTTCTTAATCTGATCTTACAATGTGCGATGTGAGATTGATAAATCACCAAAGAGTCCAAATCCGGCAAATCGTTTTGGAAAACTGATTTTTAAGAAAGAAGTGCCAAACATGGACTGCTTTGCCAAATACAGAGTCGCCACCTAAATATTTTATTTTGAGGGGAGATTTAGGAAACCCTGACTCGTGCTTAAGGCCACGTGTCCGTCATCACCAAAGTTGCATCGGCTCGGGAACTTGGGTACGATTAAGGAAGGTCATCTATGAGCACCCCCGTTCGCCCGATCAAAGATCGGCCACTACTAAACATGATATCTCATTTTTGAAAACACATGCGCTCTTATTCCGGTTAATTAGCTAACCTTACTATGTGATGCACACAGCAAAACAAGTATAGACTAGATCGCCTAATTTGGAACAAAGCATTACATATTCGTTTGTTTGGAAATGTTTTGAAGTTTGCTACTCATAAGTAGGCTAAAATACGGATTTGATGAATTGTTCCAATTCAAGCAATCCAACCTTCACCCACAGGCATTCAGGCAGTTTATCAACTATGCAGGTAGCCTCATGGCAAGCATACTGTCATGGCAGCACTCACACTCATGCAAGATGCTAAAGCATAAACACTTACAGTGTACTCCAAGCCAAAACAGAAAACTAGTTAGAAATCATGCATGATCCTAGTTCATGTTAAGATGGCTAATGCAACACATGCGAAATGCAACTAGAAATAGGCTCGGCTATTCTAAGATGTCATGTGAAATGCAACTTTCGATACATGTATTCAACTTTGAATTGAAATACAATGCAGTTAGTATGATGCGCCAAGCCCGGTGCATGCAATACAGATGAATGGATGCAAACATGCATAGCATAAGGATGCTAAATAAAATATGCCCTAATCTAACCACTGAAAGCGGGTAAATAAAAGGGAGAAAGAAATGGGGGTTGGAAGACATGCACGGACGCACGCACACTTATTACAAAGTTCGCCCTCGCGCAGGAGGGTCCGAATAAATAATACATGCCAACTAATTAACTAACTAACAAGCTAATTAATTATTACAAAACCGAATTGAATAACTAGCTACAACTAATTATTACAAAACTTAATTACTTAACAAATTAACTAATTACAAATAACAAATGCTAACTAACAAGTAAACACTAAAATAAACTGCTCCAGCTCTGGTTGAAGAAAGAGAGTATGCATGCTCGGTTGTCGTCCCGAAAAGCTCTCCGGTTGCTCTTTAGAGGCTCTGTCTGCAAGGTGTCCTCAAGGAATTCCTGCTGAACCTTACCAAAACCAGTCTGGGGAATGCATCAGTGGCCTGTCGGCCATAGGGAGCCACTGCCGACCATCCTGCCAGCCAAGGGTGGGCACTGCCGGCCAAGAATGAGGGACTGTCGGCCATCTGTAAGGCACTGCCGGCCACTGATGTGCTGGGACACCAAGCTGCAACAGAGCAGAAAATAGAGAAAATGGAGGGTCTCCCAAGGGTATGTATGCACTATGCCACTCCATATCACCTCAAAACATCAAGGGAGAGACATAGTCGGATCCACGACCATCAATCACGCATCCCGATGCATGATGGCCAAAGATCCAACTTGTGCAAATCAATATGAAATGAATGCACAAATAAACACGTAAAGCCTAAAACTCTATCATGTGTGATCAAGAGTGTCGGCGACCGAGAATTGAGACACGTTTCATCACTTGAAGTATGAAACGTCCCTCGTTTCTCATGCTCGGATTAACACTTAATCCAAACAACAATGCAACACAAGCATGGCAAACATGCAATGCAACTATATGGCATACTCAATGCTCAATGCTAAGAACTAGGCGATCATAAGGTTCTAACTACAATGTAATGCATGCATGTACAATGCAATGCAACAAGGGTAACAACATGGCATGCAACAAGTATGCAACATTGTACCAATGCATGCAACAACATGTGATATAACAAGCATGCAACAACATGCAAAATGGATAAGCATGTAACAACATGCAAACATGCAAGTATGCAACAACATACAAGGTAACAAGCATGCGACAACATGCAAAAGATGGACTTAAACCAAAGTGGGCAGACCTCAGCCATGCCCAAATCAGTGGCCAAAATGATGAATTGATGACACAAAATGCAAGACAAGCATGCATGCCAATTGTCCCAAGAATTAAGGCATAAAGAGGACAACTCTCAAGCACACTTAAAGAGTGACAAGCATGGAAGTATGACAATACTACATGCTCTGAAATGATGTTAGGAATGATGCCAAATCACACACATAACACAAGTATGGCATGCATGAAGCTCATAAGCTAAAAACTAGCAAAGGGGATTAAGCCATGGCCATACAAAGCAAGCCCCAAAGGGCCAAGGGGACCTAAAACAGTCCCAAGGCAGGTCCAAACAAGACCAAAAACAAGCTTGAAGCTAGCCAACACAAGCTAGAACACAAGTTCGAAAGGCATGAAGCATGCAAGGCTACAAAAGGGGAAATACACTACACCTATTAAAACCAAACATGGCATGACATGGACAACATGAAACAGAGTTACATCATGGTATAACAAGACCAAAAATGCACTGATATGATGAGCCAAAGGCTTAGGCTTAGTGGCATGCACAAAAGTTCATTCTTGAGGCATAAAGCACAAACTCTTCAAGGCATTCAAAGCATGTCAAATGCAAGTGTATGACCACATTTCATGGACTGAAATAACATTTGAAATGATGGAAAAACATGCAAACATCACATGTATGGCATGGTAGGGGCCTCAAAACCCAAGGCTAGTCAAAGCATTTACACTATAGCTATACAAAACATGAGTGATATGGCCATGGCAGCCCAAAACAGTCTTAGGACAGCCCAAAATAAGAATAAAATCATGCTGGAGGAAAGCCAAAATATGCTAGGATGATGAGTCAAAATATCATGCACATAAAGCTAGTAAGAAAGATTTGTTCTACAAGTATATGGAGCATGCAAAGGATGACCAAACCAACTATGGATAGAGTTATGTCATGGAAAAACATCACCAAAAACATGCTGGAATGGACTCAACATAAGCTAGGATGACATGCTAAAGCAAGAAGCATATAAAGCTAGTTTATGAGATTTACATTACAAGTGTATCATACATGCATGGAGTAACAAAACCAATCCAAAACAGATCTAAGGCATGGTAAAACATCACCAAAAACCTACTGAAATGGAGCCAACACATGCAAGAAAGACATGCTACTTTGATGAGCCACAAATGGGATTACACTACACATGTAAGAAGCATGCAAAATATGACCAAACCAACCATGGGCAGACTTAAGGCAGGTCCTAAAAGTCACAAAAAAGGGCCTGAACCAAGCCTCAAAAATATGGAGAGGCATGCTCCTTTGGAAGGCCAAGAACTCAAGCAAACAAGAATCAAAAGAGAGGGGGCCACCCCCTCTGATTTGAGACCTCAAAACCACATGGCTACCACTGAAAATCCACTGGATTTCAGTGGTTAAAAGGCCAAACCAAGGCTACCTCGAAGGCCTTAAGGCATGGCTCAAAACAAGGCCAAACAAGGCAAACAAGAGGGTTGAAGACCCTCAATAGCACAAAGACCTTAAACAACTACCAAAAGCACTTAAATACAAGACTTTTTTTAGTTGAAAGCAAGGCCTAAAACAATATGCAAAAATGGCCAAAATGAGATACAAAAAAGTTCTAAAATGGGGAAAAAGCTCACCCTTGAAGTCCAACTTCGAAACCAGCAACCTCAGGGGCCAAAAACCAACTTTCAGAGCTCAAGTAGCACTCCTAAGAACTTCAGCCCAAAGGTGGTGGTGTGTCTCTATGTGTTGTAGTGCAAAAGTGCAAGAAAAAGGCACAAAACTAACAACAATAAAGAGAGAGAGTAAGAAATATAGAGAGAGAAAGCTATATCTCTTCTAAAATGGTTGAACCTCTGCTAAGGAGAGTGGGCCTCTCCTTATATAGAGGCAAAACAATGCAAAGCTTCTTCAAGAAGCTTGGCAAGAGCTTCATCCCTCCATACACGTGTATGGAGGGGAGATGAAAGGATTCCAGCTGGCTCAAAAGATCTGGAGTGAAACCAGCTGAGACAAGGGGTCTGCCGGCCATCAGTGGTGGCGGGCAGTGGCTCACTGATGGCCGGCAGGCATCATCAATGGCCGGCAGTGGCAAAGGCATGGCTGGCAGGGCAAAAAGGGGCCAGCAGTGCCTTCCACAAAGTATGCAGAAAGGGCCAATACAAGGTCCACAAAAGGGGCAGAAAGAGTACAGGGTTTGGAAAGCTCAAACCTGTGACGTTCCGCCGCGAAAGTCGAATACCTGACGAGCAATCGAGTTAGTGGCTGGATTTACCTGCAAGCACAACCGAGTCTTGAGGACGGTCAAAAATGGGGTGTCTACAACTACCAATTTGTTATTTTTACCAGTGTCAACTGGAGGGCTCGACACCCATATCTGTCATTTTACCAATATCAACTGGAAGGCTCGACACCTATCATTTGTCATTTTTACCAGTATCATCTGGAAGGCTCGACACCTATTCTCTACACTACCTTTCAAGACTTACCACTGTATTTATCCCAAAACCATTTCATGAAAACTTGTTTCTCAACATTCTTTTCTAAATGCAAGTTTTCAAATCAACTTTCAAAGTTCAATGTAATCAATTGAATTGATATGCCAATGCAACAATAATCAATACTTTACAACAATTCTTCCACACAATACTACCATTGTCATCAAAATTCCCATTTCTCCTTTCAATGTAATTTGACAAGATGAATAAATACTTTTATTTCAATTCATCCAAGGAATAACATAATTCCCACATTTCAAACATTTCCAACTTAGCCATTTCAAGACTATATCAATACTTTTAAATAACAATTTCCAAAACTTCAACAATTATCTTATTCCATGGAAAACCATAATTTATATGAAATAAATAAACACTTTTCAACCATCATTTATTTTGGCACAGAAAATAAATATAATAACACATTCTAAAGATTTTCAACATCTTTCTTAAAAATTCCCAATTTCTAGGTTTTCTCACCAAAACCATCCATTTCCAAACATTTGAGAAAAATCACATCAAAATCCTCTTTCTTCAATCAACATAGTTCAAAACCCCCAATTTGTATCTCAAAGGATCAAATAGTAAACTTGCTTTGAAAAATCACTCTTCTCCTTGAATCAACAACTAATTTTCAAAACAAATTCAAAGGATAATTTCGAAAATCATCTTGATCTTGGAAAAACACATATATAACTCAAAGAAAATCCCTACCTCAAGTTTGAAGAAGAAAAGAGTTGAAACCCCAAAATCAACGGCGATGAAACTCGATCTCCACCGCATACAACGAAGCCCTCGAGAAGTTACACAACTTTGACGAAGGAACTATGGCCAAAATCCCAATGGATTTGAAGAAATCAAAGAAAGAAACTAATCTCTAGAGAGAGAAGCTCCAGATCTGGGTTTGGAGAGTTTTAGAGAGAGAGAGGATTGCAAAAAGTGATCTGAAATGTCACTTTCGCATGCTGATAAAGGGTGGTCTGCTCGAGCGTGGAAAGCCCCACTTGAGCGTAGGACATAGGCCCCGCTCGAGCATGAAACCCTGCACTCGAGCATGAAATACGCTCTTCCAGTATTTTCTGCAGACACAGTCCCACTCAAGTGCCCGAATGCCCGCTCGAGCGTAGATCAAAGTTCCCGCTCGAGCGCAAGAATGCCCGTCGCGAGCGGAGAGCCAAAATTCTGTGCAACCAAGAGTTTGGAAAAACAAGCAACCAACCTTTTCCAAACACACAACTACAACCCAATAACCAACAATGAGGGGAAGACAAGGGAAAACAAGACATGAACCACCATTTAACCCATACAAACCCGAGTCCAGAACACCATAAAAGACGGGTCAAAACCAGGGTCGCTATAACCTCCCCCCCTTAAAGAATTTCGTCTCCGAAATTACAAATCATGTTTCAAAACCATGTTTTGGCCAATTTCCAAAATGATTACCAACAACATATACAATGCTCCCAAGAGTGATACAACACCCACAATATTTCCCATTCTCAAAACATATGCAATGTCTATATTGAACCCATGTTTTTCTCAAACAACTATAACATATATAATGCTTAGACTTTTCATTAATACAATAAATTCTCAATACATACTCATGCATCAACAAACAAATCCGAATATTTCTCTTGGACTTCTAACTCACGTTCCCAAGTTGCTTCCTCGACTCTGTGATGCTTCCACAATACTTTTACCATTGGAATTGTCTTGCCTCGCAAGACTTGGTCCCGTCTATCCAAGACTTCCACTGGTCTCTCCTCATACGAGGCATCCTCATCTACCTCTAAGTCGGTCCAATCCAACACATGCGATGGATCCGACTCATATTTCCGAAGCATACAAATATGAAACACGTCATGAGCCCCGAAAATCTGTGGTGGTAACGCCAAACGATAAGCAACCTCCCTAACCCGTTCAAGGATTTCAAAAGGGCCAATAAACTGAGGGGACAACTTCCCACTCTTCCCAAACCTCATCAAACCCCGTCTAGGTGATATCTTCAAAAAGACATGATCTCCACCTCAAATGACAAATGTCTCCTCCTACGGTCGACATAACTTTTCTGGCGACTCTGAGCCGTAGCTAGCCTCTTACGGATAAGTACAACTTTCATCTGTCGTTTCTTGAACCAACTCTGGACCTAACAAAGGTGCATCACCCACCTCGGCCCAACATATAGGGGATATTTACAACGGTCGACCATACAAGGCCTCAAATGGTGCCATGCAATACTCGATTGGAAACTATTGTTATAGGCAAACTCCACTAAGGGTAGGTGTCTCTCCGACGAACCCTTAAAGTCAAGACACAGCCTCGAAGCATATCCTCAACAATCTGAATAGTACGTTCGGACTGCCCGTCAGTCTGAGGATAATACGCAGTACTAAAAGTCAATCTAGTGCCCAAGGCACTTTGCAAACTCTGCCACAACCGAGCAGTGAAACGCAGATCTCTATCCGAAACAATCACCACAGGGACCCCGTGCAGCCTCACTATGTCCCTAATGTACAAATCAGCAAGATAATCTACCGAGTCACTCACACGCCTAGAAATAAAATGCGCCGACTTAGTCAATCGGTCAACGACCACCCAAATGTCATCACTACCCCGTTGAGTCCTTGGAAGGCCCACAACGAAATCCATCGTAACATGTTCCCACTTCCATTTAGCTATAGGCAAGGGTTGTAACAAACCCGCTGGCCTCTGATGCTCAGCCTTCACTTGTTGACAAGGCATTTTGATACAAACACAACTACATCCTTTTTCATACCTCTCCACCAAAACTGGCGACTAAGATCATGATACATCTTTGTGCCTCCAGGATGCACCGCAAGGCTAGTGAATGATGAAACTCTCGGAGTACTTCCTCTCGGCAAGACTCCGGTACAAACAAACGGTCACGGTATCTCACACTTTGGTCGGGATACACAGTCAAACCTCTTTCTACTTTCCCATTGGAAATCTTCTCTCGAAAGGATTCCACCTCAAGGTTTCCCCCCTGCGCTTTCAACACTCGGTTCACAAGTGTAGGTTGTGCAACTACTGAAAACAAAGCTGCGAATTCAACAGACTCGCCCAGTTCCAAGTCAAACTCATTAAGAGTGCCCAACATTTCCCATTCTCGGATGCGATAGAAGCTACACTGCTAATTGGCTTTCTACTCAAAGCATCGGCCACAACATTGGCCTTCCGGGATGATAATGCAACTCAAAGTCGTAATCCTCTATGAATTCCATCCACCTCCTCTGCCTCAAATTCAAGTCTTTTTGTGTAAACAGATATTTCAAACTCTTGTGATCAGAAACACCTCAAATTTCTCACCGTACAGATAGTGCCTCCAAATCTTCAAGGAAAATATCACAGCTGCTAATTCTAAGTCGTGAGTAGGGTAATTTCTCTCATGTGTTTTCAACTGCCGTGAGCCATAGGCTACCACTTTACCCTCTTGCATCAATACACAACCTAAACCTTCCCGTGAAGCATCACAATAAACTGAATAACTCAGACCCCTCTCCGGAATAATCAATACTGGAGCAGTGGTGAGTCTAATTTTGAGCTCTTGGAACGACCTTTCACAAGTCTCACTCCACACAAACTTGATTTCCTTTCTAGTCAACTTAGTCAAAGGTGAAGCTAGTCTAGAGAAATCCTTCACAAACCGACGATAATACCCGGCCAACCCCAAGAAACTACGAATCTCGAAAGCATTCTTAGGTTGCGCCCAATCTACCCCTTCCCTTGACACTACATGCCCTAGAAATTTAACCTCTTCCAGCCAAAAGTCACATTTCCCAAACTTAGCATACAGCTTATGGGCTCTAAGTAACTCAAGTACTACTCGTAAATGTTCTCTCATGTTCCTCCTCATAAGGTGAATAAATCAAAATGTCATCCACAAAGACAACCACGAAAACGATCTAAGAATTCACGAATATCCGATTCATTAAATCCATAAACACAGCTGAATATCCGATTCATTAAATCCATAAACAAGCTGGAGCATTAGTTAGCCCAAAAGGCATCACAAGAAACTCATAATGGCCATACCGTGTACGGAATTTCCGTCTTCAGAATATCCTCCTCCCTTACCCTCAACTGATGATAACCCGATCTCAGGTCTATCTTAGAGAAACAACAAGACCCCTTCAATTGGTCAAACATATCATCTATTCGAGGCATTGGGTACTTATTCTTAATAGTAACCCGGTTCAACTTTCGATAATCAATACAAAGCAGTAATGCTCCATCTTTCTTCTTAGCAAACAGAGCCGGTGCTCCCCAAGGTGAGGTACTAGGGCGAATAGAACCTTTATCTAGCAATTCCTATAGTTGAATCTTCAACTCACTCAATTCAACAGCTGCAAATCTATATGGAGCCATAGAAATCGGTGCCGTGCCAGACACTAAGTCAATAGAGAACTCAATCTCTCGGTGAGACGGTAGACTAACAAGATCCTCGGGAAAGACATTTGGGTATTCACAAACTACCCTCGGCAACTCAACCCGAATCTCATCACACTCACTACTCAGAAAGCTAGCAAAAAGACAACTAACTTCACTCTGCCCACGCGGATCATATACCGGTGATAAGACTCTATCCACCCGGTCCCCAAGAACTAAAAGCAATCACCGCTCAAGGTACATACAGTAACTTTTTGACGGTAGCAATCTATAATAGCCCGGTATGACGATAACCAATCCATACCCAATATGACATCAAAACTCGACATATCTAGCAACACAAAAGCAAACAGAAGTCGACGCCCAGCAACTTCTATTTCGCAATCACGACAACCCCAGTCTAAATCCACTGTACCCCCAACTGGTGACTCTACTCTAAGCAGAGATGCTAACTGTGCTACCTTTAACCCCAATGCAGAAGCATATGCAGTAGATATAAATAAATGAGATGCACCCGTGTCTATCCATACATTAGCCAAAGTATTGCACACAACAAAAATACCTCTCACAACTGAGGGTCCTAGCAATTGCTCTGGCATGGTGACAACATACACACGCCCCTGTGGCCCCTGATTAACTTGCTCCCCCCTCGGAACATAGGCCTAATGTACCGACTGAGCTGAAGCGGCTCCCTAATTTGCTCGTGAAGCCTGAGCTGAATGAGCCTGCAGGTGGCTCTGAGTCTGCCTCGACCCTGATACGCTAGATGCACCTCCCAACTCTGGGCAAGTTCTCTTCATATGCCCTGGTTGACCACACTGGTAACAATTAAACCCTTGTCCCCTATCCTGGGACAGAGACTGACTCTGTGATCGGTTAGGTGGTGGTGGTGGCAACATCAACTGTCATCCACCCTTCTGTGGGCAAGAAAAGGCTTTGTGACCCGGCTGGCCACACTTGAAACAAGAGAAACTACTCTGTGTACTCCTTCCCGGGCCTGCACTAGGTAAAGGAAACGTAGATCGAGACTACTGTGGTTGGGGCTGGGATGAAAAAGTACCCATGCTCTTGTTATTCTGCCTATAGTCTCCTTGAGACTCTTGGCCCCTAGACCTTGAACTCTGAAGTCTCTCATCCTCGGCTTGCACGGAAACCTCTACGTATGCCGCCTACTCTACAAGACGGTCATAGTTCCGAATCATGTTCCCAACAATGTAAAGAAGATTTTGGTTTTCAACTTATTCTCAAATTCAATGCAACGGCGCTCTTCTGTTGCCATCAACTCTGGTGCAAATCTAGATAAACACAAAGGCTTCCCATGTTGGCTCCACTCTACTCTTGGCATACTTCCACCACTGACCCACATCCCCTTTAAGGTAGTAACTTGCTAGAGTCACTCTCAACTCGCTATCATTAATGTGAAGCATCTCAAATGTCTTCACAGTTTGCTCGAGCCACTCATCCGCTTTCTTAGGCTCGGGGCCACCATGGAATTCATCCGGTTTGGCCCGCAAAAACTCCCCAGTAAGAAAACTTGTTCTTGCCTCTAAGGTGTTCTCTCGGGCTTGGTTCTCTACCCTTAACAAATTCATAGCCCCTGCTATTTCTCTAGCTAGGGCCCCCATGGCGGTTTGACCCACTTGTTCCGCTTGTTCGGCCATATTAGCTTGGCCTGACTCTTCCTTTTGCACCGGAACCTCATGGACCGGTACCTTATGCACACCTCGGCGAGGCCTGCCACGTCTCCCGCCTCTACCACCACGGGTTTGACCTCTTCCTGACATCCTATAAAGGACAATAGAAATGATTTAGCACACTAAGCCACATATGCCTGCAATTTACCTCACATGTCTAATCTCCGCAATTCTATATATTTCACTACTATATAGACATTTCAATTTCATTCCACATAAGCACTTAGTCATGTAAACACATACGGATTATTCTTTCATGATGAAATTCGTCCCACGAAAAACCAAGAATTCTTAGTAGAACGAGTATTGATCAAGTACCCTTCTAAGAAGATCTCAAGGAATTTAACAGGCGCAAACAACATCCCAAAAGTCCAATCCTATACCCACATAGCCACATAAGCATGTTATCACATAGTCACAAAATGTATAACATCTTCCTATCATCACCTATACATGCTATCATGGCATCATGACCCCATTGTGGTAAAATAACCACTTCCCCACGACCTCCAAGTATTCAAACCCGGTAGCTCTGATACCAAGTTGTAACGCCCCCCATTTTCCCTCCATGCCCAAATGGTAATACAATAGTCATGGCTCTTTAAAAGTAAAACTGATAACCAATCCTCATACTTGCATTACATGATGTAAATAATCTTCATGCGATAATACAATTAATTCCACAACCGTTAATTAAACAACAAATACCCCCAAGGGTTTACAAGTTCCAAGGCGTGGGCCTGGTTACACAAACGGTTATTCAAACCCACACATACAAAGCCCTTGGCTTACAATCAGAGTCACAGCAAATGAGCACATTATGCTCTCAGCACACACTTTCACGCCTTCACTTAGGCAGAATCACCACATCCTTTCCTGCACAAAAATTCGTAGGGTGAGCATAAAGCCTAGTAGAGAATTCTCTTAACAAAGTATATACATTTTACACAGTCTCAAGAGATGAATGCATATGCCATACCTGCTCTTTTGAAAGTAAAAACACATCTTCATTTGTCCAAAACCATCATGCTCAATAATGCCATGCAATTTCAACTGTTCCACTTTTATCAATTTTTTTCAAGGGGTGGTAAATACAACTCTAGTAATCCCTAGGTTAGTGTCTACAAGTAGACTATACAAGTACTACCAATTTGTTATTTTTACTAGTGTCAACTACAGGGCTCGACACCCATATCTGTCATTTTTACCAGTATCAACTGGAAGGCTCGACACCTATCATTTTGTCATTTTTACCAGTATATCATCTGGAAGGCTCTCAACCAACTACAGGGCTCGACACCCATATCTGTCATTTTTACCCAGTATCAACTGGAAGGCTCGACACCTATCATTTGTCATTTTTACCAGTATCATCTGGAAGGCTCAACAACCTATTTCTACACTACCTTTCAAGACTTACCACTGTATTTATCCCAAAACCATTTCATGAAAACTTGTTTCTCAACATTCTTTTCTCAATGCAAGTTTTCAAAGTTCAATGTAATCAATTGAATTGATATGCCAATGCAACAATAATCAATACATTACAACAATTCTTCAATTTCCAATTCTTCCACACAATACTACCATTGTGATCAAAATTCCCATTTCTCCTTTCAATATAATTTGACAAGATGAATAAATACTTTTATTTCAATTCATCCAAGGAATAACATAATTCCCACATTTCAAACATTTCCAACAACTTAGCCATTTCAAAGACTATATCAATACTTTAAATAACAATTTCCAAAACTTCAACAGTTATCTTATTCCATGGAAAACCATAATTTATATGAAATAAAATAAACACTTTTCAATCATCATTTATTTTGGCACACAAAATAAATATAATAACACATTCTAAAGATTTTCAACATTTTTTCTTAAAAATCCCCAATTTCTAGGTTTTCTCACCAAAACCATCCATTTCCAAATATTTGAGAAAAATCTCATCAAAAATCTCTTTCTTCAATCAACATAGTTCAAAACCCCCAATTTGTATCTCAAAGGATCAAATAGTAAACCCACTTTGAAAATCACTCCTCCTTGAATCAACAACTAATTTTCAAAACAAATTCAAAGGATAATTTCGAAAATCATCTTGATCTTGAAAAACATATATATAACTCAAAGAAAATCCCTACCTCAAGTTTGAAGAAGAAAAGAGTTGAAACCCCCAAAATCAACGACGATGAAACTCGATCTCCACCGTACACAATGAAGCCCTCGAGAAGTTATACAACTTTGACGAAGGAACTATGGCCAAAATCCCAATGGATTGGGAGAAATCAAAGAAAAAAAAACTAATCTCTAGAGAGAGAAGCTCCAGATCTGGGTTTGAAGAGTTTTGGAGAGAGAGGATTGCAAAAAGTGATCTGAAATGTCACTTTCACGTGCTGATAAAGGGCGGTCCGCTCGAGCATGGAAAGCCCCGCTCGAGCGTAAGACACAGACCCCGCTCGAGCGTAAACCCTGCGCTCGAGCATGAAATACGCTCTCCCAGTATTTTATGTAGACACAGTCCCCGCTCGAGCGCTCGAATGCCCGCTCGAGCGTAGATCAAAGTTCCCGCTCGACGCAAGAATGCCCGCTCGAGCAGAGAGCCAAAATTCTGGGCAACCAAGAGTTTGGAAAAACAAGCAACCAACCTCTTCCAAACACACAACTACAACCCAATAACCAACAATGAGGGGAAGACAAGGTGTGGACGCGCCCCGCGTGAGGGCCTCACCCCACAGTTCGGACTCGATTTGTCACAGTTCGTAATCTGAACCAAAGAGTCCAAATCCGGCAAATCGTTTTGGAAAACAGATTTTTGTAAAGAAGTGCCAAACATGGACTGCTTTGCCAGATACAGAGTCGCCACCTAAATATTTTTAATGGGGAATTTAGGAAACCCTGACTCGTTTGCCTAAGGCCACGTGTCCGTCATCACCAAAGTTGCCTCGGCTCTGGAACTTGGGTACGATTGGGGAATGTCAGCTATGAGCACCCCCTCTCGCCCGATCCGAAGATCGGCCTCTACTAACCATGATATCTCGCTTTGAAAACATTAAGTGCTCTTATTCCGGTTAATTAGCCTAAAATTACTACGTGATGCGCACAGCAAAACAAGTATAGACTAGATCGCCTAATTTGGAACAAAGCATTGCATATCCATTTGTTTGAAAATGGTTTGAGATTTGGTACTCGCAAGTAGGCTAAAATACGGATTTCAATGAATTATTCCAATTCAAACAATCCAACCTTCACCCACAGGCATTCAGGCAGTTATATCACATAAGCAATTAGCCTCATGGCAAGCATGCTGTCATGCCAAACACTCACACGCATGCAAGGATGCTAAAGCATAAAAGCTTACCTAGTACTCCAAGCCAAAACAGAAACTAGTTAGCAATCAATGCATGATCCTAGTTCATGTTAAGATGGCTAATGCAACACCGGCAAAATGCAGCTAGAATAGGCTCGGCTAATCTAAGATGGCATATGAGATGCTACAAATAACATGTATTCAACTTGGAATTGAAATACAATGCAGTTAGTATGATGCGTCGAGCCCGGTGCATGCAAGACAAATGTATGGATGCACGCATGCATAGCATAAGGTATGCTAATTTAAATATGCCCTAACACTAACCATCTAAAGCAGGTAAGTAAAAGGGAGGAAGAAGTGGGGGTTGGAAGACATGCATACACGCACCCACACTTATTACAAATTTGCCCTCGCTCGGAGGGACCTAAAGAATAATACAAATCAATTAACCTACAAGCTAATTAAATATTACAGACCACTTAACTAGTTAAGCAAATTAACTAAGCTAAGAAAGCAGTAAAAGGCCTCGGAAGAGGGTCGAATGCAAGGCGTGCTGGGCTCCGCTCGGAAATCCACTGCTATGCACAAGTTGCCTCTGTTTTCCCTGCTCTGCTCCTCTGATCATTGCACAAACTCCAAGGTTGCTTCTCTGAATGTTGTGGAACACCACCGGCCAAGGGAATTGGTCACCGGCCAAGGGAATTGGTCACCGGCCAAAAGAAATGACCACCGGCCACCGGAAATGATCACCGGCCACCAATTGTTGGTCGGTCGGCACTAAAGATGGCCGGCCGGCCAAACCTTCCTGCAGAATCCTGTTTTGACAGTAGCAGAGGGCAAAACAAGGCATAGCAATGCATTTCAAGCAAATGTGTGCACCATCACATCCCTTATCATGTTTATGACTCAAAGGGACATGGTTCTCGGTTCTCGGACCACCAACTACGCATTTCAATGCATGATGGCCAAAAAAAAAAAAAACCACGTATGTACTTTGATTGTAAATGAAATGCACACAAAAACACCCAATAAATCCTAACCTCTATCATGCTCAATCAAGAGGTAAGGAATGCATGCTCAATGCAATGAGCCTAAGCATGTGAACTAGGCATGCAATAGGAACATGCAAGCAAATTATGATGCTAGGCACACAACCTAAGGAATCAATCATGCGAGGCATGGGATGACAAGCATACGAAATGTAATGTGGGCATGCAAGTAGGCGAGGCATGTGACAACATGTTAGGCAACTTAACCAAGATAAATGCATGCCAAATGCAAAGCCACTTAAACATGCAACAACACATGATAAGCCAAGTATGCAATCAACACACAAATGGTGGGCTTAAACCAATTTAGGCAGCCCTCAAGCAAGCCCAAAACAGTGGCCAATGCTATGGAAATGAGGGACAATTACACATACAAACATGCATGCGAATGGGCCAACACTTAAGCATCAAACAAGCAACCTTTAAGCACACTTAAAAGAAGATAAATATAGACACATGGCAAGCATGCCAAACTCTAAAATTGCATAAAATAGAGGTGCCAAACCAAATAATTAAAGCAAACAAAGCATGCTCATGATATCCCACATTCAAGGCCTACAAGCTAGAATGCAAAGAGACTATACAAAGCATGTTGAGCATGACCAAAGCAACTGAAAAAAGAGCTAAAGCATACTAAAACAAGCATGAAAGCTTCACAAAGCTAGGCCTAAATCATGCTAGAACAAGGGTCAAAGCCTGAGGCATGTTAAGGCAAATTTAAGGCGTTACAAGACAAGTATGCTAAGCATGCTTGGTGTGTCTAAACCAATTAAAAACAGAGCTATATTATGACATAATAAGCATGAATAATAGCTAAGGCATGGCCATCATACACTTAAACATGGTGCTCACATATGAGACAAAAATGGCCCTTTTTAAGGACAACAAGGAGAGGGGGTGGCCCTCTCCTTCTTGGGACCTCAAGGCACCACCCTCACCACTGAAATCCCTCAAGATTTCAGTGGTGAGGAGACCCAAACAAGGTGGTCCCGGAGCTCACCAAAATGGCACAAAAATAGGGCCTAACAAGGCTTAAGAGGGGTCAAAAAACCTCAAAGCTCAAAATACTCTTAAGAAACTATTTAAAGCAATGAAAAACAAGACTTTTATTAGTTATACACAAAGTCTAAAAATAGTTGCAAGATAGGCTAAAAGACTATGCAAAAATGGGGTAAAAAGGAGTAAGTTCTCACCCTTGTTGACCCTCTTCACAAACAATGCTCCAGCTGGTTCTTTGAGCTCAAAACCAGTCAAGAACTTCAAGAATAGCTCGCTAGCACCTCAGTAGCCAAGGCAAGGTGTTATGGTTGGTGTTTGTGGCAATTCTATGAACAAAACACACTAAACACACACAAAGAGAGAGATATAGAGATAGGTGATATGTAAACCCTAACCCTAAAACTTAGAGCTCTGAAAAATGGACTAACCCCAAACAAGAGACAAGAGGCTCCCTCTTATAGAGCTCCCTCTTGTAAAGTTTTCCAAACAAGCTAGTCAAGAGGTAGATCCCTCCATACACGTGTATGGAGGGGAGCAAAGTGTATGCCAGCTAGCACAGTTGGCATAAAAATATCTGCAAAAGCAGATGAACAGTGGTCGGCCAGCCAAAAATGCAATTTGACCAAAATAGATTGTCGGCCGGCCACAAATAGTGCCGGCCGACCAAACATTTGGCCGGTGGCAACAAACCAATGGCCGGTGGCCTCAAGCCATGGCCGGTGATGTGTGGGGATGGCCAACAAGCCATTCCCTACCCCTTAAAGGCAAAGCACAAGTGTTTGGTGCAAAACCAGACACAAAACAGACGAGTCGAGAGATCTTGAGGCAAGGCGTGCGTGGCTGAGACCTCCGGGAACTCAGGACGGACACAAACATGGATGATCACTGAGTGTTCAAGAGGTGACGTCCAAGTCTTGAGGACGGTCAAAAATGGGGTGTCTACATAAGGGAAACAAAACATGAACCACCATTTAACCCATACAAACCCGAGTCCGGAACACCATAAAAGACGGGTCAAAACCAGGGTCGCTATAACAAAACAGATCCCAAAAATGATAAATAGAACCTCTATGCAAGGAGGATACGAGTCTCCATATAGAGAGAAAAACAAACCTCCAGAGGGAGGAAAAACTTTTATGAAAGGAGAAAACCTCTACACAGTGAGGCATTATTGCAACACAAAATATAAAAATAAAAATAAATAAAAAATCACTATCAAACAAACAAAACAATCAATTTCACGATCTATTCATCGTCGCAACTAGTAGTTATCGTACCCTAATTCATGTGATGTCTTGGGTCTTGAACCTGCCTTGATGGATGATTTTCAAAATTGTCATTTGACTTTGGAAGTCCCAGGTAGTGTGTTGCACTATTGTAGTTTCCTTCTAATTTTGTTTAACTCCTCTTAAACTTTCCGAGTTAGAAAATTTTTGAGTTTCGGGCGTAAGGACGAAACCAGAGAGGGTGGGAACACCTTAGAACAATTTCAAACACTAGGTCTTCCCCTGCACGTATGGCCAGGAGATCCCACATCTACAGATTTTTTCAGGAAAAGTTAGAAATTTTGGGCAAAGGCCCCGCACGTGTTGCCAATGGGCCCACACATGAGGTGGGTGAATGAGGTCAACTTGTGTGTCACTGAGTTGTATTGCACATGTGGCCTAGGACTACTGCACATGCAGGAAGGAGTGCCGCATGTGTGTCCATGGGTTCTACACCTGCGGAAATGAGCGTTTTCAGCTCGATTTTCATGTCCAATCTCTTAAATCTAATGCCCAACTCCCTATGTCCTTCACTTTTTGACATCTCTCTCTCTCTCTCTCTCTCTCTCTCTCTCTCTCTAAAATCATCTTTTCTCTCATCTCTCTTGACCTAAACCCTCAAACTTTTACATTTTCTTTTGATCCAACTAATCTATATGGATTTTGATACTGGTTCCTTATACCAAAACGACGAGCATTTCGAGGGCTACGTTTTTACCAGTGGATATCAATTTCCGACGAAGTTGGTTTTTGGGCTTTTTATCCTCTTCTTTCTTTGAGGTGGGGATTTCTTTGATTATTTTCAATACCTCGTTATAGATAGACATGTGGTTGTTTTTACTGCATTAAAAACTTTAGTTGTTGGGTGTTTTTTGAAAAGCATGTCATGAGGGTTAGGGTTTCATGAGTTAGAGTTAGGGGTGACCATTGGTTCAATGGTAGAACCTTAGCCTAATAACCTTTAGGTTATGGGTTCAAGTCACGGGGCAACCCCTTTGTGCACTATGCCAAAGGTTAGGTGTGTACCCAGTCTTTCCTATCCTAAACACACATTAATGTGTACTAATTGGGCATTGTTTTTGTTTTTGTTTTTTAATACTTGAGAAATATGTTTAAATGGTTTAAAGTAAAAAGCCCTAATTGTTTGTTTAATGGTTATGAGTAAAAGGCGGAGATTAATGATTTGATATTATTTGAACCATGTGAAATAGTGTGTATTGAAAATATGAAAATGGGTATGAAAGAAAATAAAGAGGGTCATTATGAACATAATTTGTGTTAACAATTGTTGATGATTCTGTTCCAAAAAAAAAATTTGTTGATGATTTTATAATGGTTGAGTGGTGACAATCGTTGTGAAACTCGAGATTTAGGGGAAATCGAAAGGGTGTTGGAGATTGTTGTGTGTGTTGGATTATGAATATAAATTGACTAATTGGGTTTTTGATAACTAAAGAGCAAATTGATGATTTGTTGTGGGTATTGGAAATTCGGAGAAAGAGGAAAATAAATTTTGAAATCAATAAGGAATTTATATACTTCTGTAAAATAAGAAATGAAAATGGGAAGTGAGAAGAGTTGGCTTCTTTTTAAAATATGAGACTAATTGTACTCATGATGAAATTACTACTTGTTAAGCCAAAACTTGAATATTTTGAACTTGAATCAATTGGGTTTTAAGTGATAGACGTTATGCAACAAATGACTATTGATAAAATCTAAACCAATGGGGTAGAATTGAATTTATGGAACTAACTCATGTCATAATTATTGATAAATAGGAATTGTGAAGTCAAGTATGAGAATTGGTCATTATTGTTTTGGAGGTGCAGACACCCCATTTTGATTGATCATTAAAAGTTAAGTGCTTAAAATGCTTCCCGATGATGAAAGGTATCATAATTTCAACCTTAGAGATATTTCAAGTTGTTAGAGCTTCTGTAATATCATTTTTGTGCCAAACTATTTTTTGTCAAAATTACCGCTTGTTGGTTGGTCTTGAGAGCCTATTTTCACCTAGAAAAATTTATAATTTGAAAATGTTTATTTCACACAACCTTTTAATTAGCTTTCCAACGTCGCTTGATTCATTTCAATCCGATGTCAGACGGGAAAGTTATGCCCAAAATACGAAAGTCCGACGGAGTTTTGTGGCCGCACAATCCATGCGAGCAATCGCACCTCCCATTTTTAGCATTTTTTTTTTTGGTTGTGCAGCCACACCTTCCTTGTGCGGTTGCAGAACTGCCCAGCACTTAGATTTTTGTTTGAAAATGGAATGTCTGCACGAATTAAGCGGGAAGTGTCGCAAGGGAAACCTTAGGGGAATTTTTCTTAGCCCCCAAGGCTCCTTTAAGTCTATAAATACACCCCCCCCCCCCCCCCCCCCCTTTTCAATGGATGAAGATTCTTAGTCAAGTTTTGAGTGATTTAGAAAGAAAACTCTTGCCTCCACTTCCCCTAAACCCTAAGCTCCGAAATCATACAACCTTACAGCAACTTTAGTAACTAAAAGTAGATTTAGGATTTTAAGAAAAGCATCCATAGCCTCGCCACAGCTTGAGGGAAATATTCAAGCATGTTTTGCTTGCTTTTCGATTGTACTCTTCGATTTGTTGCAAACCAGCAAGTAAGTCCTCTATTTCTTTTTAATTTTCTATAGCTTCTAATTTATTATTCATCATGTAATCATGGCTAGGATGATAGGTTACATGTATGCTTATCTAGGTTAGTGATTTCATTAGTTTTTTGCTTTGTTTCACATATTTTGTTTATTTTATTTAAACATCATGTTTAGGTTAGAATAATCATGTAATATTCATACATAAGGCCCGGTTTAAATCATCATGTAGCTTCAACATATTTAGCTTTATATGTTAGTTGCTTTGTTTGCATTAAATCATATCAGTAGCCATTAAATCGGGTTTAGGATTGCATTGTGTGTGTTTAGTTGCATGTTTAGGCTCATGCGTATTTTATTTAATCATACTTTGCATGGTAAGATGCTTGAAGTGGACATCCGGGTAAGTCTTCTTGTCCTTCATAGCATGTATGCTTGTTTGGTTGCATTGTTTTTCAATAATTCAAGTCTATGTGATTTTCTATGCAAAATTGGATGTTTTGGATGTTTTATAAATACTGTTTATTTTAGATTAAGTTTATTGAAAACTTATTTTGTTGGAAAATCAGTATTTGTTTGAAATCATGGCTTTATTCTTTGAATCTAAAATAAATGATGTTTATTTTATTTATAGCGACCCTGGTTTTGACCCGTCTCTTGTGGTGTTCCGGACTCGGGTTTGTATGGTTTGGAGGGTGGTTTATGTCTTGCTTCCCTTGTCTTTCCCTTAATGTTGGTTATTGGGTTGTAGTTGTGTGATTGGAACAAGTTGGTTGCTTGTTTTTCCAAAACTTTGTTGCCCAGATTTTGGCCTCTTTGCTCGAGCGAGCCTTGTGTAAACTGTTCTTTGCTCGAGCGAGGATTCTTGCGCTCGAGCGTGTGTCTGTATCTCTGAAAAACCTAAAGGTTGGTATTCTTCGCTTGAGCGAGCATTCTTGCGCTCGAGCGAGCCCTGTGTTATGAGTTCCTTCACTCGAGCGAGCACTCTTGCGCTCGAGCGTGCTTCTGCGTTGCAGACCTGAAGCTTTGCATTGTTCGCTCGAGCGACGCTTCTTCCGCTCGAGCGAGGCGACCCTTTTTGTGTCTAGTCGCTCGAGCAAGAACTCCTTCGCTTAACCAAGCCTGTGTATATCAGTTCGCAACAGTGATGTTTTACATCACTTTTGATTTCATTTCTTCCCCAAAACCCTAATCCAGCTGTCTCTCTCTCTAAAACTCACATTCTCTCTAAGATTTCATCCAAATCCATTGAGTTGTTGACCCTAGTGTCTTTGAGAATAAGGTAGAGGGCTTCAAGAGCTTCGTATTGATCTGAGGAGAAATTGGTTTCGTCATCTTTGAAGTTCCACCTTGTTGCTTGGGTTTTCTACGCTTGAAGTAGGGATTTTCTACACTCTAGTATGGTTTTTAGCTTAGTTATTTGCTATTGTGTATAGACGATGAGATTTGGTTGTGGTTTGGAAAAATCTAAGATTTGGGTGTAAAATGAGAAGAGGTGTTTTAGATGTTTAAGAGTTAAATGAGTATGGGGTTTGAATATAAGATCTTGGTGTACCAAAATAGTTGATTTTGGGTAATTGGGTCAATATTGGAAAAGGGTGGATTTTTGCCCTAATTTGTTAAAATGATTATTTTGTATAAATAATTGAAATTAATATTGAATATGTTAAATTGGACAGTTATTGATATAAATGGTGATATTGGATATGTATTATCTCACCTATAGAAGTTTTGAATAAACTATTAAATCCATTATTGAATATATCTTGGAAATAATTGCATTGGGCTATCGGTGGAGGATAGCTATGATTGTTGTAGAAATTACATGAGGATTAGGCGATTTAATGCTAATCCATTGTTGGTGTCATTGAATATGACCATGTTATAAATACATTGTATATGTATGTTTATTGGGAGGAGAAAGGGGATGTACTCCATAATTGATGATGTTATAAATACATTGTATATGTATGTTTATTGGGAGGAGAAAGGGGATGTACTCCATATATGATTATGTTTATAAATACATTGCATATGTATATTTGTTTGGGGAGGAGAAAGGGGATGAACTCCATTTGAAGCAAGTTGGCCTGAGTGTCCTAGGTGAAAGACCCGAAATCTCTTATATAAATGGGTGCCGGTTCCTTCGGACGAAATATCCGTAAAATAGCAAAGTTTGAAGTGTTTATGTGTGTTTTTGCATAATTGGAAAACCATTGAGTTGTAGTCTCATTTTGGTTGTTGAAAGATAATGAATTTAACTCATGAATTGAGTAGCATATATGAACTGGATATGAATTGAAGGAAAATGGAATAAGATTGGCTTTAGTGGCATATGGATATGTAGGCCTTGTGGATGCTTCCATATCGGTATTGTTTATATAAGTGTGTGGGGGCCGAATATTGGGAGTCGTAAAGAGGCCGAATAGTTGAACTTGGAGAGTCAAAATATATATAGCACTCGGCCCCGTCTCGCACGTTCAAATCCTACCCTATTCGGTCAAATAGCCGGTTGAGCAAGGGGCCGAGTGAAAAGTGGTTTGCTACAAAATAAGCCGAATAGCAAATTGAAAGTGGGCCCAATCCCGAGGCCCACGAAAGAAAATATATAAATAGAAGAACATCAGCCAAAAAGAGGTATGTGAGAATCAATATACTTTACTTAAAATACAAGTAATCCAGAGAGAGTAGAGACTGACTTGTCCGTCAGAGTGCTAATTTCGACACCCCCGACCAGAGTGTTCATTCCTTTTTAGGTGACTAGCTGAGGATCACAAGTGTCCCCCAGGATCTGAAGAGTATTTCCAAACCACTTCCCCACAATTGGCGCCGTCTGTGGGAATACTCAAATACATCCATGGCAGGCGTAACGGAAGACCCTCCGACAGTCACTGACGAAACCACACAGAGAGACGACCTCACTCCAATAAACATGCTTGGACCGGAGACTATCGCCGCAAGATGCGCCTTGAACTTCACCTCACCCTCGACTTCAGCGCATGAGACAATGCAAGCGATCATGGAACAAGCAAAGCAAAATGAACAGAGGTTGGAGAACAGGATCGCTGAGAACGAACGTCTCCGTCAGGATTTGGCCCTAAAAGTGGCGAAGTCCAAACAAGCTGTACGCCAAGATCCGGAGCAACCTCTGAGGGCAGGTGGTCGACGACCTCAAGCCTGACAACAAGACATTAATAGCGACTCCGACTCATTATCCCCGGAGCCCAAGAAGAAAGAACGACCCGAAACTACCAGTTCCTCTGAAGAGAGTCCACGTATAAGGCATAAGCGAAGAAGAAACAGTTCAGACGAAGAAGACCAGCACGATCCCTTTGTATGACGGATTGCAAGGGCAGTGCTACCCAAGAAATTCAAAGCACCGTCATTCACTTTGTACGACGGTAAATCAGACCCCACCGATCACATCCGCCATTACAAGCAAGCCATGACGCTGCATGCGGACAACGAGGCTCTCATGTGCAGAATATTTCTGAGCAGTCTGCTGTCAGGTGGTATTATAAACTGGAGCTGGCTTCGATCAAGAGCTTCCACCAACTCCAAAAATCCTTCAGCGCAAGGTTTATCACTAATGAGGTCCAACCAAAGCAAGCCGATTCCCTCTGGGCAATGCAAATTCAACCGGGGGAAACCCTTCGTACGTATTCAGCGCGGTATTGTGAGTGTTTTAATCTGGTAGATGATGCTTGCAATGACTCCATGGCCATTACCGCCTTTAAGATGGGGTTACATCCCGACAGTGCCCTCCGCAGCTCTTTGACCAGACGGCCCCCCAAAACAGTTTGGTCGTTGATGAAGAAAGTTGAGGAATACTGTAAAGTGGAAGATGACGCCTTGTGTGTTAAAGCCGAAAACGTGGCCAACAAGACTATTCCTTCTCAAATTGCTCAGCCGCTAAATTCTGTACCACCTCAGAGCCCTGAACCACTACATCGGGCTAAACGAGACAAGAGACGGGATTCTCGCCGATCGAGCGACCAATGCTCCCACTGAACAAATGAACAGCTGCAAGTCGACAGCAGGCGCACAAGGCGCCCCGACAAGAAATATACGGAGTTAACAGAGCGAAGATACTGAGAGTTGTTATGCATTGAAGGATCACCTGGAGGAATTAGTACAAGATGATCGGCTACAACAGTACGTCCGAAAAGGCAACTCAACCAAAGCAATAGCCTTGAGACAGGATTCACCTCCACTCGGCGTGATCCACATGATATACAACCTGCCAATATCATCTGCAGTGCATATGATTCAGTCAAATCCCGACCCTCAAAATCAACTCACTTCGGCTAAACGGCCCCATGAAGCTACGAGCATTGCTTTTGATGATTCAGATTTGGCCGGAGTGACACTTCCCCACATTGATCCCTTGGTAATTGAGTTACGTGTAAACCGATTCACCATTGAGCGCGTACTCATTGACCCAGGGAGCACATCGGAAGTTATGTATTACAAGACATTTACCAAACTCGGCTTCTTCGAATCGGATCTTTCTCCGGCTCCTTATCCACTATTCGGCTTCAACACAAATTCAGAATACCCGTTGGGGAAGATCACACTACCCGTTCGAGCGGGCTCCCGAACAGTGGATGTTGATTTCTTGGTCGTCAAGCTGCCATCACCGTATAATCTCATCATGGGGCGATCTTGGTTGCATACCATGCAGGCCGTGCCAAGCACCTATCATCAGCTGTTACGCTTCCCGATAGAACGCGGCATTGAGCAAATTCGTGCCTCCCAGCAATCGGCACAAGCATGTTATCTCCTTGCTAAAAAAACGCCAAAGGAGCTGCAAATGAACTCTATTGAGGTGACGGATCAGGAGAGCCTCGACGATGTTAGGCGGCTCCCAAATGAAAAAGCCACAGAAGCCCTAGATCGAGTTGAAATCAACGGAAACCCAAACAGGTTCTTCATGGTCGGCACTTCCCTGAATCAAGTCGACAGGCAGCAGCTAATTTCCTTCCTGCTCGGCAACCTCGATGTATTTGCGTGGACTCCATATGAGATGTCGGGTGTAGATCCGTCTGTTTCGCAGCAACGTTTAAATGTTGACCCTAAATGCAAGTCGATCATTCAGAAAAGTTGGCGATCAACTGCAGAGCACACTGCCGCCGTTGTTGAAGAGGTTGACAGGTTGCTTGACGCCGGGGCAATCAGGGAAGTGACCTACCCTACATGGCTCTGTAATACTGTGGTTGTGAAGAAGAAAAATGGAACTTGGCGAGTCTGCGTTGATTTCACGAACCTAAACAAAGCCTTCCCTAAAGATTGTTTTCCTCTCCCCAGGATAAACCAACTTGTAGATGCTACGGCACGTCATCAGCGTATGAGCTTCCTCGATGCCTACAGAGGCTACCATCAAATTGCCATGCATCCGGAGGACCAAGACAAAACTGCATTCCTCACCCCAAGAGGAACCTATTGCTATAAGGTTATGCATTTTGGGCTGAAGAATACAGGGGCAACTTACCAGAGACTAGTCACCACCATGTTCAAGGAGCAACTCGGCCACACTATGGAAGTGTACATTGACGATATGGTGGTCAAGTCCAAGGAAGAGTAGCATCATATAGCCAATCTGGAGGAGACATTCGGCATTCTGTGCAAATATAGAATGAAGCTGAACGCTTCCAAATGTGCGTTTGGGATCGGCTCTGGCAAATTCTTGGGTTACATTGTCAACCACCGAGGAATCGAAGCAAACCCAAGGCAAATCACAGCAATCCTGGAACTCGGCTCCCCGGTCAGTCAAGGAGGTTCAGAAGTTAATGGGGATGGCCACCGCACTCAACAGATTCATCAGTCGTTCCACGGACCGCTGCCGATAATTCTTTCATACCCTACGGCAGGGCAAGGCTTTTGAATGGTCCGTCGAGTGCGAAGCCGCTTTCAACGGCCTCAAGACCTACCTCCAATCAGTTCCACTCTTAACAACACCTTCGGCTGGTGACTTGCTCATTTTGTATCTGGCAGTTTCCGACCAGGCCGTCAACGCCGTATTGATAAAGGAAGAGCTGGGGGAGCAGCGGCCAGTATATTATGTGAGCAAGGAATGGTTGACGCCGAAACACGCTACCTTCCTTTGGAAAAACTCATTCTGGCCCTCGTCATGGCAGCGAGAAAGCTGATGCATTACTTTCAGGGGCATAACATCGGGGTGCTAACGAACCATCCCCTCCGGTCGGTACTCCGTAGCGTAGAAGCATCAGGGCACATCTCAAAGTGGGCTCTTGAACTCGGCTAGTACAATATTTAGTTTCTACCTAGAACCTCCATCAAGGGACAGGTGCTTGCCGACTTTGTGGCCGAATTCACTGGGGGTCTTGCCGACTTCAAATCTAATGAAATTCAACCTAAGTTGAACTGGAGAATTTATGTTGGGGACATTTGGCAGTTGTACTGTGATGGATCATCCAACCCACGAGGCTGCGGAGCCAGAGTAGTAATCATGGCTCCCGACGGCGCAATAATTGAGCAGGCCATCAAACTTGGCTTCGAAGCATCAAATAACGAGGCTGAATACGAAGCCCTTCTGGCCGGTTTGCGGAATGCACATCTTCTGGGTGCTCGGCGTTTGCTTGTATTTTGCAATTCAAAACTGGTGATCAATCAGCTAAAGGGGAAGTACGCGGCCAAAAATGACCGTATGGCGGCTTACATGAAATCGGCTAGCGCCTTGCTGGCAAAATTTGACCATCATGAATTTAATCAGATAACACGTGATCAGAACACATATGCAGACGCCCTGGCTTGCCTAGCCTCTGTCATTAACTCAGAGATTAAACGGACCATCGAAGTAGGTTTATCCCGGAGCCAAGCATTGGCCCTTCGGAGGAAATCCAGGTCAATGTCATAGAATCAGGACCGAGTTAGATGGACCCCATTGCTACATTCCTGTCTTCTGAACAGCTCCCAGCGGACAAGAAAGAAGCACACAAGCTGCGAAACAAAGCCCTGCGATACTACTTGGACCCGCAAGGAAAGCTTTATAAAAAATCCCTTTCTGGTCCATACCTGGAGTGCGTACATCCGGACAAAGTCGAAGAGCTTCTGACCGAAATACATGAAGGCAGTTGTGGTGCCCATTCTAGCGGGCGCTCTTTGGCCCATCGAGCTATAACACAGGGATATTATTAGCCGACAATGAGAACTGATGCCGAATGCTATGTGAAAAAATGTGAACAGTGCCAGAAGTTCTCCCCGTTAACCCATCTGCCTGCTGAAGAGTTAAGCTCTATCAAGTCCCTGGCCGTTCTCCCAGTGGGGACTTGATATCGTAGGACCATTAGCGATACTTGATCGTCGCGACAGACTACTTTACAAAATGGGTCGAAGCAGAGGCATTAACGCACATTCGAGATGCTGATGTTAAGCACTTTGTATGGAGAAATATCATAACACGATTCGACATTCCAAGAGCTCTTATCTCAGACAACAGCATCCAGTTTGATTGTGGCGTCTACCGAGAGCTATGCAGCAAGTATAGTATCTGGCCTTACTTTTCCACGCCGGCTTACCCCCAAAGCAATGGTCAAGCCGAAGCCTCTAACAAATCCATCTTGGACGGCATCAAGAAGAGGCTAGAGAAAGCTAAAGGCAAATGGGTCGAAGAATTGCCGAGTATATTGTGGCTCATCGAACTACGCCGAGGCGATCCACTAGGGAAACACCGTTTGCTTTATGCTTTGGAACCCAGGCGATCATACCCCTGGAGATCGACCACCCAACCCTGAAATCGCAAGTTTTTGATATGGGCCGAAACGACATGATGCTGGCTTTGGATTTGATTCTGATGGAAGAACGAAGAGACCGCGCCCTTACGTCCATGGCACGATACCAGCAACAGCTTGCTAAGTCGTACAATCAACGTGTTCAGTTGCGCCGCTACACACCAATAGTGTTGGTCTTGAAAAAAGTACTTCCAGCTGCCAGGAAACCGGCTGATGGAAAACTGGGCCCTGACTGGGATGGCCCCTATCAGGTCGATTCGATCGCAGGAGTAGGGGCATATCGGCTCAAAGACATGTCTGGAAGGAGTCTGCCACGGCCTTGGAATTCAACGCACTTGCGTAAATTCTATCATTGAACCCGACCTGTGGGGAATGATACTAGTTTCGAATGGTTCACCATGTACATATTCCACTTTTGTAATACAAAGATTCTTGTTTACTCATTGCGAAATCCAGTTCAAAAGTGTTTCGATAAAAGCCTCTGGATACGGAGCGCCCTTCGTGGATATCACGATTGGCCAAACAAAGTCTCCGGATTCGGAGCCCTATCCGTGCAAGTCACGTTTAGGCCAATTAAGCCTTCGGATTCGGAGCACCCTTCGTAGATATCAGGATTGGCCAAACAAAGTCTCCAGATTCGGAGCCCCATCCGTGCAGGTCACGTTTGGGCCAATTAAGCCTCCGGATTCGGAGCGCCCTTCGTGGATATCACGATTGGCCAAACAAAGTCTCCGGATTTGGAGCCCCATCTGTGCAGGTCACGTTTGGGCCGATTAAGCCTCCAGATTCGGAGCGCCCTTCGTGGATATCACGATTGGCCAAACAAAGTCTTCGGATTTGGAGCCCCATCCGTGCAGGTCACGTTTAGGCCGATTAAGCCTCCGAATTCGGAGCGCCTTTCGCATATATCCCAACTGGCCAAATAAAGTCTCCGGATTCGGAGCCCCATCCGTGCAGGTCACGTTTTGGCTGATTAAGCCTCCGGATTCGGAGCACCCTTTGTGGATTTCACGATTGGCCGAGATAAGTTTCCGAATTCGGAGCCCCATCGGCGCATGACACGTTTTGGCCGATTAATACTCCGGATTTGGAGCGCCCTTCGTGGATATCACGATTGGCCAAGATTTAAGTCTCTGAATTCGGAGCCCCATCCGTGCAGGTCACATTTGGGCCGATTAAGCCTCCGAATTCGGAGCGCCCTTCGCAGATATCCCGACTGGCCAAATAAAGTCTCCGGATTCGAAGCCTCATCAGCACATGACACGTTTTGGCCGATTAATACTCCGGATTCGGAGCGCCCTTTGTGGATATCACGATTGGCCAAGATTTAAGTCTCCGAATTCGGAACCTCATCAGTGCATGGCACTTTTGGGCCGATTAAGACTCCGAATTCAGAGCGCCCTTCATGGATATCCCGACTAGCTAAATAAAGTCTCTAAATTCAGAGCCCCATCGGCGCATGATGCCTTTGGGCCGTTCGTGCATAACACTTATGGGCCGAATAATACTCCAAATTCGGAGCGCCCTTCGCGACGACGGTTAAAGTGGAATGCTCCGTTAAGTTGAGCCGGCAAAAACCATTTACACATCAAAGCATATAGACATTCAAAATGAAGTGCTTAGTTAACTTAGCCCGACGCAACAGCATAAACAAATTAAAACATTCAAAATAAGATGCCTAATTAAGCATGTAAAAATTCAAAATGAACCACAAACATTTAAAATAAAACATTTTATTCAATTAGACAATAATTACATAATCTTGCATGCAATCTGCGTTTGAACATTACAATGTCTATTTTTATACGTGGTATCCTTCGTCGTCACTCTTCTCAGCTTCGAAGGCGGAAAAGGGGAAGTGATCGCGTTGGTATCGCAGCAACACCAAATCAACGCTCGCTGCTCGGAGAGCCTCCGCGGCTTGAAATGCCTTGATCCAACCATGCTTAAATCCACGATTTTCACATCGGCAAACTTCCTTGGTGAGCTTTTCCCTGGTCTTCTCTATCCCAACCTTCCGGCCCTCGTGAAACCCTTTTTCATAACCCATGGTCCTCGCGTTTTCTACGGCAAACATGCTTGTCGTATCTCGGTCGGCAATCACGTGACTTAACACCCGTTGGGTCACTCTCTCCTCCACGACCGGGTTGGACTGACCTACTGCACGTGGCTCAGTGGTTTGAGCCTTCCTAAGCTCCCTAAGCTCACGCTCGACCTTCTCCGCACAAGCCTCCAAACTTCGAATTTGTTCGTCTTTCTTCTCTATCTCTCGTCGCGCGGCGCGCAGGCGCATGCCGACTTCATAAGCGGTATACTGCCCTTTCACCGCCCCATGGATGCCTTCTCAAAATACTTCAAAATCCTGTTGACCAACCATCAACTGCTGAACTTCCGGTGGAAAAATCTGTTGAGCGAACTCGACTGCTACACCTAGGTCGTTGACGATGGAATCCCCCTCCGTCATCGATTTATTCCCCACAAAAACCGCAAAACTCAACGGTCGTGGCGTCGCGTCGGGCTCGTTTCTCGATCGCGGTCGTAGGGAGCTTCCCCGTTGCTGTTTTTCTTTTCGGGGTGATCTGCTTCGACGACTTGGGGGCTGACGTTTTTCCCGTTCCCTGGACGTCCTTCCTCCCATGCGCGTAGGCTCGCTGCTGCGATTCATTGTAGTGTCTAGCTCAACCAATGTTCGTCATTCTCCTCTGCTCTTGAAGAACAGTCTATTTGACATTCGCACTTGTGTAAAGCTAGTTTAGATTGAGTCTGAACATGATAAGTGGAACCACTGGCGCGAAGAACTCACCCCATTTATTCCTAATGTATGCAGCGCACCCGAGGCAACTTCATTAATGCTAAACTCCAAAAGCCCGATGCCGATCGGATTGCTCCTTGAACTAACAGCATTCGGCTTTGGAGCTCATGCACTAGCTGGGGCAAGGGCAGATTCATTAATCTGATCGGCTAAATATCTAAGCCTGATGTCGATCGATTCATGCCACAGCCACTCCATGAACTAACAGCATTCGGCTTTGGAGCTTATGCACTGGCTGGGGCAAGGCTAGATTTATTAATCTGATTGGCCAAATATCTAAGCCTGATGCCGATCAATTCATGCCATAGCCACTCCATGAACTAACAGCATTCAGCTTTGGAGCTCATGCACTGGCTGGGGTAAGGGCAGATTTATTAATCTGGTCGGCCAAATATGTAAGCCTGATGCTGATCAATTCATGCCACAGCCACTCCATAAACTAACAGTATTCGGCTTAGGCAAGGGTAAATTACTAAACTGCCTAGCTATCTAACAGCCACTGATGCCGATCAATTCATGCCACAGCTACTCCATGAACTAACAGTATTCAGCTTGGGCAAGGGTAAATTACTAAACTGCCTAACTATCTAAGCTTGATGCCGATCAATCCATGCCACAGCCACTCCATGAACTAACAGCATTCGGCTTTGGAGCTCATGCACTGGCCGGGGCAAGGACAGATTTATTAATCTGATCGGCCAAATATCTAAGCCTGATGCTGATCAATTCATGCCACAGCCACTCCATGAACTAACAGTATTCAGCTTGGGCAAGGGTAAATTACTAAACTGCCTAGCTATCTAATCGGCAAGTATACGCAAATGTTTTATCCAAAGTACAAAGGAAATTAAGCAAAAACTGTACAAAGGAAATTTAACAGCAAAGTACATTCATGAATAGCAATATTAAACACAAATAATAGCAAATAACAAAGGAAATTTTCATTAGTAAATTGGGCACAAATTGTAGCCATTTTACATATGAAAACTACTAAACAAAAAGTTACAAGTTCACATGAAAATGCCTAGCAAAAAACTATGGCTGTAGCAATACATGAAAACTACTAAATGAAAAGCTGTAAGAATACATTCAAAATCCTAAAACAAAAACAAGTGTCGCCCAAATTAATCCTCGGAGTCAGACTCCAGCGGCTCAACATCCACTTGCTCCTATGGAATCGGCATAGCCAATGTCACATCAGCAGCAACAAGGGCTTTGAGCCAGCCGTGTTTGAATCCCCGATTTTCAAATTTGGGGACTTCTTCCACATAGTTGGTGAGAGCAGCACTTCGCCCGGCCTCGAACGCGTTGGAAGCCTCCGAGTCGGCTGCTTCCTTTGCCTTCTTTAATTCTTCCAGCTCAGCCTCCAATTTGGCGATCCCCTTCTGGGCTAACTTGAGCGCGTCTTCGCTTGCATCTACCCTCTTCTCGACGGCCAATCTCAGCTGATCCGCATTTCTCGCCCTCTCCATCTTGGCCTCGGCCCTGGCACTTTCCATTTTTGCCCTCGCCGCCTCGAAATCAGCCCTGCTCCTTTGGCCCTCTACTTCCGTTTGTAAATGGCCAAGTCGTTCGACGGCGTCATGCTGGCGTTGACCTATCTCGGCTATTCTCTCGACCGTCTGCGAAATAGGAAATTAAAACCAAAACAGTATTTGCATAAAAGGGAAAGACAAGGTCAAGGTATATATCAGGAGAGCCGATTGAGCAACTAGTGCTATTGCCAGCAGATCCGGCTCCGCCCGGAAAGCCGCCTTGTCAGCCGGTAATAAGATGGATGTAGCCATGCTGAGTGCGACGACTGGGTCTTTAATTGCCGAAGCATCAGAGGAGATCGGCGTGTTTTTTATCTTCGGTTGAGTGACAAAAGGCACAATCACATTCGACTCCTCTAAATGAGGCCGTTTGTTGGCACGGTCTTCTTCTGAGCCGGCCTCGACCTCGGCAGGACGCTTCTCTGCCCTTTTCTCAGCCTCTTGATCGGCCTGCACAACCACCTCGGACTCGGTACTTCGATTTTTTGCCGTTTCCTCCTCAATAACAGGCAAGGAGGGCTGAGATTCGGCAACAGGCAGGGAGGGCTGAGATTCGGCGGCAGGAGGCACTTCAGATCGAATGGCCTTTGCTCTTCGCCGCGCGGCCATCCTTTCCGCGTTTTTCTTTTTGGCAAGTTGTGTGAGGCTTAACCCAACCATGTCTTCGGGGTATACGCTGGGAAGATCCTCTAAACCGTTAAAAACATCGTCAAATGGAAGGTCCCCTCGGCCCGAAGTGGACGGAAGGTCAGCTGAATTGAGGCCGGCTTCCTCAAAGGCCAACTTCAAAGCCTCGTCTACTTCTGCTTCGGATTGATCTCACTCGGCGACCTCAGCTACTTCCGCCCGCTCCGAATCGCACCCCTCGAAACCAACTTGCCACAAGTTTTTGAAGTCGGTCAAAATAAGAGCGGTAAGAAACTCTTCACCCTTCGGAATTGGGATGTTTTCTGCTGCCGAGAAGGTCGTGTATGTTGGCTCGTAGCGAAGCAGAACGTGGGCCGAATTCCCAGTTACCTTGGACAACGACCATAACATCATCGACTCGCTTCCCAGAACTGGAAAGCATAGTCACTAATTGATGGTTGGTGTCCTTGGCCCTAAGGAAATAACATCCGTGCCGACCAGAAGACTTGGCCAAGGCATAACAATGCCGAATAGCAGGAATGCCGAGGTTAATCCTAAGGCGACGGTTTAGCTTTATAATCCCCATTACGATTCTAAAAAAGTTGACATTGGGTTGGGAAGGGATTAGACCCCAATGGCAAAACACAGCCTTAAGGAATGGGTGAAGGGGGAAACGGACTCCACCCTCTGCGATTGATAGGAGAGGGAAGACGATCGTGGTTTCATTAGCCCTCTCCATATCGAGGGTGCCGTTTGTCACGAGTGACAGACGAACGTCATCAGGAATGGAAAAATGGCGTCGGAAGCTAGAAATTCGATCCGAGGAGAGGAGATCTTTCAAATATTTTGCCATTTCCTTCAGCCTATAGGAATATGCTAAACCAAAAACACACCAGGAAAAAGGATTCAAAGAAGAGAGGGAGAGAACTTACAAGAGACGAAGAGGATAGTGAAGGAAAGGAAGTTGCAGAGGTGATTCGGAAGGCGGTCCAGCGACAAGCAACTAAAAATGTGTATGTATTTAAAAAGACGTCAAAATTTTAAATCACAATAAATAGAAGTGTACGAAGGGGCGGGAAGTTCAAATGATAACCGAGAGGCGTGTGCTCAAACATCTGCATTGGAATGAGGACAGCCGCCGAATTTCGGCTCTGACTTTTCGAGTTCGAAACCAAATACTCCAGCCAACTGTCGTTAGTGGAGTGCTTGGGGGGCAATTATGGGGGCCGAATATTGGGAGTCGTAAAGAGGCCGAATAGTTGAACTTGGAGAGTCGAAATATATATAGCACTCGGCCCCGTCTCGCACCTTCAAATCCTATCCTATTCGGCCAAATAGTCGGTTGAGCAAGGGGCCAAGTGAAAAGCGGTTTGCTACAAAATAAGCCGAATGGCGAATTGAAAGTGGGCCCAATCTTGAGGCCCAAGAAAGAAAAGATATAAATAGAAGAACATCAGCCAAAAAGAGGTATGTGAGAATCAATACACTTTACTTAAAATACAAGTAATCCAGAGAGAGTAGAGACTGACTTGTCCGTCGGATTGCTAATTCTGGCACCCCCAACTGGAGTGTTCATTCCTTTTCAGGTGACTAGCTGAGGATCACAAACGTCCCCCAGGATCTGAAGAGTATTTCCAAACCATTTCCCCACAACGTGGTATTTATACCTTTGCTAAACTTCATAAATTGTGTTAGATTATTTGTAATGAGTTGTTGGCTCACCCTATATGGGAATATCATTTTCAGGTGCAGATGAGATGTTTCCTCCAAGGCAATAGCGTGGATAGATTTTCGGGAAGCAAGAGCTTCTTATTTATGTCTTGATGTGTGTATGTTTGTTATTTGTAAAGCCAAGGGCTTAAGATGTAATGAGCGAGACTCAATTTGTGTAACCAAGCAATGACTTGGAAAGATGTAAGCCTACATGGCATTCAATTGTTTGTTAAACAGTAAACTATGATGTATGAAAGTATGTTGTTTCTCATATTTATTCCGCATATGAGTTATCTTTATTGTATTATTTTGGGGGCGTTACATTATTCAAATCACTTAGTCTTTGGGGTTAGTAAAGGTTTTAGGTCTAATAATGAAGTTTGTGAATAACTAACCACTAAAATCAAAAAATAGAAAGTGAGTAGAGGCCAATCTTTGGATTGGGCAAAAGGGGGTGCTTTTATTTAATGGCATTCCCCTTTTGTACCTAAGCTCCTGAACTTTTTGGTTATGACGGACTGGTCCTTAACTTAGTTTTCCTTGTTAAAGGTTTCTTAATTTCCCTTTAAAAATTAAGTGGTGACTCTTTGTTGTTAAAGCAAGTTAGTCCAACATTTGTTTGGGAAACGAGCCTTAGATTCGAAAAAGGCACGGCGCCCACAGGAGGCTATGTCCTTGGCCATCGGTAGAGGATGGTATTGACGTTGAATAAATTGTGAAATTTGGAATAATGTGCCAATTGTTGAGTTGAATGATGAAACACATTGATATGGGTTTCTCTCCCTTTTGGATTTGTGTCCGGTAAAGTTTGCCGCTTTGAAATGGGTTTCTCTCCCCCCCGGTTCACGCCCGGTAAAGTGTGTTGTGGTGGTTATGACCTGACGAAGCTGGGTTACGGTATGTGATAGTTTTGGTGTGGTTTACTTTTATACTTGTATTGTGACGAACGAGGGAGCATCATTTGCTTTCCGTGCTTGTGATTGATAAAATGTGACAATGTATGTTGATGCGTTTATTGTTGCATATATTTATAATTGTGGATGCTTCCTTTACACTTGTGCTTAAGGCCATAAAATATAGTAGTTGTCCTTGTAGCTGGAATGAGTTGAAAAGTAAGATGAGTATATTATTTAGATTGACCTTAGGAGATTGTGGTAATGTGATGAATGGTTGAGATTTCTTTAAATGTAAATGGAAAATTTTGAAAGGTAATAAGTGGTCTTGTTTCTTGTTGTGTTAAAGAGGATTTTGAGAAAAATGTATTTGTATGAGTATGTTTTGGATATAAAATGTCATACTACCTACATATGTATATACGTGGAGCATTCATGATCATTGCTATCTATATGTTGCTATTGTTTAGGATCATTGGGATCTCTATTGGACCTTTGTGTTCATTCCACATTATTTACCATTTTCAGGTATGGAGTGAAGACTTGTACAAGACTTGAAATCTTTTATTTGTTGGCCATGGGGCCTTATATTTGTAGGCAGAATGCCAAAATGATGTAAAAGAATTAATTCCTTTGTTATTTCATTTATTTGTATTTGGTGATATAAGCCTACATGCCTGTATTGTAATTCATTGTATGTATACAAGAGGGAATGTTGATGAACAACAAAGAAAAAATAAGAAATCACGGGAAAAGAAATGGAGCGGAGATGAAGGTTAAAAATACCATCCTCTCCCTCTAAAGAGCAGAGATAGAGAGATCTTGTTTTTCGCCTAAAGACCTTTTTTTAATTAAGAGATAATGGATAAAATGTTTTACTTATCATGATAATATAATATTGCGGTACAAAAAAAGAAATTGTAATAAAATGTAGTTGTCTTTACAATGCGAGTTTGTACAATAAAGTCATCTTATATTGACAATTAGCTAAATTTATATATTGTAAGAAAATTACAATGAAATAGAGCTATGAAAAAGCGTTTTATTTTACTTTGATTATGTTATAAAAATGTAATTAACTTTTTTTTGTTCATAATTTGCTAAGATTAAATTATTTATTTATTTTTTATTTTATGAAGAAACATAGTCTATAATCTTAATATTTTCTTTTATTTGACTTATAAAGATTTTATTAGTTAGTGAAAAAAATTTCTTCTAATTTGGCCCCCACAAATTTAATTCTTGATTCCCTTCTTATAAGTCAAATAAATTTTTGCCTAAGAATAATGTTTGGGCCCTCTTATTTGGGGTTCCATGATTCCCAATTTGATCTTGGCCCTTGATGTGTGTGTGGGGTCCACTCATGTATGTGTGGGCCCCACATTATGAGTGGTTGGAATGAGAGTGGGGATTGTGGGGATCATGTATGTGTGGGGGTGTCTATCACAATTGTTCTTCTAAAAGAGCGTTAAGTTTTACTTTAATTATGATAAAGTTAAAAAAAATGAAATTAAAAGTTTTTTGTTTATTTTGTTCAGATTAAATGATTTATATTTTTTAGGAAGAAACATATTTTATAATCTTAAATTTTTTGGATAGACTATCAATAGGTCATAATAGTTAGTCTTAATTCTCATTAAGTTATATTGAAAGTTAGTCCTAATAAAATCGCCGCTAAATAATTTTTTATAACGCTTTTTTTTGCATATGTCGCTGAAATTGACAATTAATGACTTTTTTGTCATCGTTATTATTAATTGTTACTAAAACTTACAATTAGTGATTTTTTAATGTGAAAAATTTTTCAAATTGTTGCTGAAAGTTGAAAATTAGTGACTTTTTTGTGATATTTTTTTACATTGCTGCTAAAACTTATAATTAGTGACGTTTTTATGACAAAATTTTCAAACTGTAACTGAAAATTAATAATTAGTAACGTTTCCTAATAAGTGGACAATAAGTCCACCTAATTTTTTTTATTTGACTTATAAGAATTTTATTAGTTAGTGAAAATAATTTCTCCTAATTTAGCTCCCTAAGTTGTTTTTTGGTTTTTTTTTTTTCCAATTCCACCTCGTGCTAATTCCATGGTCACCATTATTGTTTGTGTATTTAGAAATATAAATTGTGGGTCTCTACTATTATTCCATTCATATATGATTTTATTTCTTATTTTCGGTGCAGTTTGAATGCTCTTATTTTGCTTTTGTCCTAATGATATATATATATATATATATATATATATATATATTATGGTAAATTGGTAATAAATCCAATCTAAAGAAGGTATAAGGTATTAGATTTAGTGGATATTTTTTTATTGGTGAGGTTCACCCATTGTGAAATAATTTGATCAAAAATCCTTTTGTTTGTTTTGAAGGACATTTTGTTTCTAATTTTACATCTTAATTTATCTGTTAAATTTTTTTTCTTTGTTGACTTTTGTTGACTATCTGTTCGAATTTTTTTCCTATCTATTCAAAAATTTTCCCTGTCTGTTCAATTTTTCTACCCAATCTATTTAAATTTTTGACTATCTTTTTTTTTCCCTTATCTGTTCAAATTCTTGTCCTAATTTTTCAATTTTTATTTGTTCAATTTTTTTCTGTTAAAATAGCAATTCAATTTTTTTATCTGTTGAAACAAATATGATCTGTAGTATATCCAACATATTAGATCTATAGACACCTCACTCATTAATGAGAATGAATTCATCATCCAAATCTATTCAAATTCAACAACAACAATAACAAACAAAAACATATTTTTATTTCTTTATGTTTTTTTTAGGTTTGATCTGCAGAGAGAGAGAGAGAGAGAGACTGATTTGTTGATATGTTTTTTTCAATCTATTTCATCATATAATGTCATCATCATCAACAACAACAACAATAACAACACAACAAAAATTTGGAATGCATCCAACAATCAACAACAATAAAAATAAAATATAAAATAAAATAAAACAGAAAAGATTATGAGTGTGTTTTGGTTTGTGTTTTGAGATAATTTTCAAAAAAAAATTTAGAGAGATAGCTTAGAAATTTTTTGGTTTGTTTGATTGTATATTTTGAAAATAGTTTGGGAGTTTAGAATGATTTGATATTTTGTTATACCTGAGTACATGTGTGTGAGAGAAAAAGTGATTGAGAAGAAGAGAGAAAAGAGAAAAAGTGATTGATTGATGTGTAGGAGAGACAGAGTGATTTTGGAAAAAAAAATTCAAAAAATTTGAAACAAACAAAAATTTAAAAAATTTTCTCAAAAATTATATCTTGAGATACAAACCAAACCAGCCCTAGATTACTTCATAGATTACTTATTTTTCTTCAATGATCTGTTTCCTCCCCTTTATATTTGCGTGTATATATATACACTTGAATTAGATCTATATTCAGTTCAAAAGAGAGAACGTTCGATCCCAAGAAGAAGAAACAATCATCGGCTAGAGATTGTTGGTTTTTTTCAAAATCGTAGTGCCGGAAATCCTCTTTGGAGATGGTTGGAAAATTACTTTTATGCCCAAGAATGCGAAGCGGCTTTCCGAAAAGAGAGGTCACCAGTTACAAATAAACAAACACACACACACGTGCACACTAAGAGATTGAGAGAGAGAGAGAGAGAGAGAGAGAGAGAGAGAGAGAGAGAAAGAAGAAAGTGGTGGTGTTCGGCGGTGAGACTAGAGGAGGCTGAGGAAGAATGCGAAGAGGATGATGATGGCTTTGGATCTCACGGCGGTGATGGTAGATTTGGATTTAGATCAAATTCTTAGATCAGTCTCTCTCTACCTTTTGAGATCAGCTTCCGCGTGTTCACCGCCATTGTTGGTTCACACATTTCAATGGCTGTGAGGTTGAAATTGTTACAGATGATTGGGAGAAGGGACAGGGTGGCGAAGGTGGAGACGAAGTAGATCTGTCTGCGGCGACAGAATGAGAGCAATCGACGGATGGTGACAGAGAAGGAAGAGGAAGAGAGGTTGTGAGAGGAAGTGTCTTGAGAGAGGAAAATGGCAAAGCCGAGTGGTGGCTACCATAGTCTGGTGGTGGACAAGGTGAGACGGTGGTATCGTTGTCACATCATCACTATCGCAGTGGTCGCGACAGTCACCAAGAGAAAAAGAGAAGTAAGAGAGAAGATATATATAGAGAGGGAGAGAGAAAATAGATAGCGGGGGTGTTTGGTGTGGATTATAGGGGGTGATTATAACTTATTTTAATTTGGGAATTTGTGCCAGACTGTTTGGTGCAACTTCTGCTTACAGCTTTTTAGGCAGAAATAGCTTAAATAAACTGAGAAAAGCTTATTATTTAGAAGTTAGGGAAGGGGTGCTTTTACTTACAGCTTTCTGATTATCAGCTTTTAGCTTACAATAATCCAACGAACACCCCCAGCATTTGTCATTGCTATAATTTGACAATTATTTTCAAATTATGGCAATGGTGCTCCAATGGTCACATGTCATTTTGGCAAATCTCAACTAACTTTTCCTCCAATTTAATAGGTGTTGTTTGGATATAGATTTTGCAGTGATTTTTTTATTGTTTATTTTTTGTCTTTTGTTACATTTTTCAAACTTTTTCTAAAAAAATTTAAATATTTACATTCTACACGACTAGACAAAATAAAAAAATAATAAAAAATTGAAAAAAGAAATTTAAATATAATGCACTACATCAAAAAACATTCCACTACAAAATTAAAAAACCACCCAATAACAACCACTTAGCATTCATTTACTAACAACTGCCCACCAACAACCACCCATTATTCATTTACAAACAACTAGCCACTAACAACTATCCATTATTCACCCAACATTTATTCACTAACAACTACCTATTATTCATCCACCATTCACTCACCAATAACCATCCATTATTCACCCACCCACAATTTTCTCTATAAATACAACACAAGATTTTTTTTATAATTTTCATATTCGCTGACCTACAATTTTCTTATAATCTTAACTCTATTTACCCACCCACAAAGTTTTCTATAATTTTCATATTCACCCACCTACAATGAACAATTTCACTAAAGCCGTCTTTAATGGAGCTTTTGATGAATCTTTAGCATCTGATGATGATATAATGATGATGCAACTGTTAATAGTGTAACAACAAAAAATACAAGCATTAACCCTAAACCAACCAACCAGAAATGTTGGTTCCACAAGTGGTCGTCGATACATTAATCATGATAGGGTCAAAGGCGATGAACAAATTTATAGAGATTACTTTTGCAGATAATCCTGTCTACCTAGAAGAATACTTCCGAAGACATTTTCAAATGAGGTTGTCATTATTTCTTAGTATTTGACATGATATTCAATAAGTCAATCAGTACTTCATCCAAACCTTTGATGCCACCGGTGCTCCTAGATTATTCAGTGTATAGAAGATGACTGCTACACTTTGAATCCTTCAATATGGTGTACCTGCTGATGCCATGGATGTGTAACGCCCTCAAAATAATAACATTAAACCCATCAATTTAGACATACATTGCTATAAGAGACAAACATCATTCTATTCCACAGAGTAATTCTTTACAAGAAACTTTACATGTTAACAGCGGATTCAAATGCCCTATGGGCTTACAGCTTTCCAAGTTAACACTTGGTTACAAAGAGGAGGGTACTAACTCGAATACACATTAAGCCCTTGGCTTGAGATTACAAGTAACACAACAAAAGATAACAAAACCACAAACGTCTGCCAGCCTCTAGCCTCCCAAGCGATGTCCTTGGAGGTGGCATGCTTCATGTACCTGAAAATGGTGTCCCATGTAGGGTGAGCAACAGCCTAGTAGAAATACACTAAACCAACTATGAACAAAGACTAAAAGATTAATAGTTGATAGATGGTCAACACTTATACATTTATTTACATCTTATTACAATTTCATGACAACCAAGTCTATGTTCCAATTCACTTTCCATTTCTTATTCAACATTGAGTTTGAAAACAAGGCTCAGTACTCTGGCCAAAACATTTGATGAAATTATAGTTCATTACTAGAACACTGTCAAATTTCAGGATGGATGCACATTTTGGCGCTGTATCAATAACACATGAACCACTTCCATATTTCTCAAATGATATACATTCAAATGCTATATCAATCCAACAACATCTCCACACTTCACAAACGATAATGATATACATTTTAGTGCCATATCAAATCAAACAAACATTTCAATAGATAAGCATATGAGCTATATCACGACTACACAGATAAGTATATGAGCTGTATCAACACTTCAATAGATAAGCATATGAGCTGTATCAACACTTCAACAGATAAGCATATGAGCTGTATCACTACTACAATGGGAGAGCATATGAGCTGCATCCCTGGGTCCATCCCCCATCTTCCCACAACCATTAACCGGTTTAGAGGTACATCCCTCATCTTCCCCTAAACCGTGGAGTACATCCCTCATCTCCTCCCATACACAAGCAATGCATATAAACACAGAATCATATACGCAATCAATCAATACATAAAATTAATGTATTCTATCAACCGTCTACACATAATGCATATAAACACATTGGTTATGTGCATAATCCATCAATACATAAAGTTAATGTATTCTATCAACCGTCATACTCTATGACACATCCAATTGATTAGTTTTAGTTTGCCTAATCATCATGCATTGTCTACAACAATCAAAACTACCCTCCACCGGTAGCCCAAGCAATTATTTCTAAACAGAAAATAAATGCACAAACGGATAATATATCAACACTCCAACTAGGTGAGCAATAAATGATTCAACTACACCCTTTAGTGCCGTACATCCTCAATTTCAACATTCTCAATTCAATTCCTCATTTTCTTTAATTGATCATACACATTAATTAATTAAACCAATTAGGGCAAATAGCCATAATTCACAAAACAACCCTAAGGTCCCATTTCCATCAATGTTCCAACATTAATCTCATTTCTCTATGCCTAACTTGCATATAGGTTTATATAATTAAAACCCCAACTTTTGTAAAATTACACAAAGGCCCAAACTTTCTCAAAATTACCCAACAACCCCCCAACATATCAAAATGCTAAAATTCAAAGACAAAGTTCATAAGATGGAGTAGGTTATCCCTACCTCGAAGTTAGAGCTCCAACGGGGATGAAGACCAAAACCCAACGTGCTCCAAACTCCAAACTTTTTGGATCAAAACGTAACCCTCGACGATCAACACACTTTTTGTAAAGGCCAAAGGGTAGGAGAACACTCTAACTAGATCAACACTTGGAGAGAAGTTGTGTTTTAGTGAGAGAAGTTCTCAAATGGCTTTTTCGGAAAAGTAAGAGAGAAAAAGGATGTTAAAAAGTGATTCAAAAATGCCTTACAGCCAACTGATATACGACAGGTCCGCTCGGGCGGGAAGCACAACGCTTGAGCGTAAAGAACAAAAATCTGAGCCCGCTCGAGCGCAATAATGCCCGCTCGAGCGCCAAGACACAAAAGAAAAGCACATCCGCTCGAGCGTGAAAAACCAGTCCGCTCGAGCGCAATTTTCCCCCCTCCCAGAACTTACACCAAAAAGCACTGTCCGCTCGAGCGCCAATAATCCCGCTCGAGCGCGACCCGCTCGAGCGCAGGAAACCCGCTCGAGCGTAGAAAACCAACCTGCAGAAGTTTTGCAGGGCACCAAAATACTGGGAGTGGGCAATATCCGCTCGAGCGCTCCAAGACCCGCTCGAGCGGAACGACCAAAACACAGAAACAAGGTTTTAGACCAAGGCTCAACCCACCTGCTCGAAACAAGCCCAACACATCCTAAAACTCAAGAAATGGAATCAAAGGATGACAATAAGATGGATACAACTACCAACTCCACGGAACCAAGGTCCGGAATACGACAAATACTGCAAGGGAAAACTGGGATCGCTATAACCTCCCCCCCTTAAAGAATTTCGTCCCCGAAATTAAGGAAATGCTAAAACCCAAGGCCCACTGATAGCAAAGCTCACAATACAAAGAAGTTAAGCTCACAACTGATTTTCTACTCACCCTCACACATGGGAAGGGCTTAACAAGGAAACATGTCCCGAAAGAAAACAACACCTCGGCATACGAAACTTCAACAAGCCAAACCCTCTCCGAGATAACTCATCAAAACAACCGACTAGCGCTCTAAGCTAAGTCACTACTCAATAATCACAATCCCGAATAAAACAATCAATGCAAGCTTTTGTATGAATATATAGAAAATCATTCTCTGGTTAAAAGGGCCTTTTCTCAAAAATAGTCAAGTTTTCAACGTTAACATTCCGAAATAAATTTTGCATTTCCCATGCGAAATCCAAGAGTTTTGTAAACATTTTTCATAAACACAGTGTTATTCATAACGTATAACCATTCTCATTTGATTTGGTCAAGTCCTCTCATTCCAATTTCTCATAACATTTGAATTAAATCAATTTCTCCACAATACCCAGTTTAGTATTCAACAATCTGACCCATTATCGGTTATCCTATCTCTATTCAAGAGACAATTTATAATATATGCTATAACCTGCACTATTGATATGCATTTCTTTCAAATTTGATAACTTCTAACATGCATGGTTCACAATTTCGAAACACATTCACTGTTAATAGTACATTTGCACTTCCACATCACATTTAACATATATAATGCTAAATTAACTTCCATAATATTACCATAGACTGAAACACATGTAATATTCGTACAGTTCATCGATACAACCAGATATTCAACATACGTTCAAATACCTACCAATGGATCTAGATACCTCTCTCTCGGAACCGAAATTTACTTACCCAAGTGGTTTCCTCAACCCCATTACGTTTTCACAATATCTTAACGAATGTAAAAGTCCGGCTTATCCAGACTCGATAATAATGATAATAGTAAGGCACATCCAATCACCACAGTGTTCTGAGACATCCATCACGTCCCGACTACTCACAATACTAAAACTAGTATTTGGTACTTACTATCCCAACAAGGGAAACACGGAAACATTCGCACACAAGGCTTCTAGTCAACTTTCACAAAACAGGTGTAAGACGAAGCACGGGTAAAGAACGACATTACGGTACAATACTACCCCATAAATTCAAGGTCTTGAACAACATCACTTTAGTGTACGAGGAGTACCCAATGAATCCCAAGTGAAACACAACACAGCCACCCCACAAAACCCGTCATACTCACGTTGATGACGCTGTACCCAAAAACAGAACTTTCCTATAGAGAACTCCTAAATACTTGAAATTCCCAATTACGTAATGACACCACGGATAACATTGTACACCCCCGTGCCTTACAACATACTAACGAGGGCCAAACGAATCAAAACGATTCCAACTGCGTACCTCACTCACTCCTCACAACTCTCCTACTTCACTTGTGTTACCACTGTCCAAACTGGACGACGGACACTGATGCCGAAGTGGCCTAACTTTACCAAACATCCAACCTTTCGATTTCAGTCAGAAACCAAACGAACCACACACTAACACGCATCGCACTGTGCAAAACTCCCTCATCTAGAGATTTCACTCACCACCTCCACTGAACTTGAAGTAATAAAATTTGCATACCCCTTCCCTCGTACTGAGTTAACTGACAAGGTTTGCTACACCGTGATATTCAGCACTACCAAGTAACCGTTCGTACCGAACACAAACTAACATAGTACCTTCATCCGCCAACGACCTATAGAGTCCACCCTTCATTCCAACCCTTATTTGTCACTTACCCCGCGAGTACAATCAAGACACCCAGCCTCCGTGCCAAACCACTAGCCAATGCTACTGCCAGACAACCACCGTGAACCAACCCCGACACCGTCGCATGTTGCCGATAAGGCTTTCTAAGATGTGCCATTCAAAATTCCCAGAGGAGTAAAGGTCCTCAACCTTCTCATTACCATCCCAAACCTTCCTTCGCAAAAGACTTACCACAGTGACTCGACTCACGGGTCACACCCCAACCATGGGCCATACACCCAATCAATCCTCACAACAGCATCTCCCGACCTAACCAGTGTTAAGTTACAAACTTATCACTTTCGATCAAAGTAAGGAAGTCCAAAATCTTAGGAAACATCCATAGCCACTACCCGAGCTATAGCACCATCTGCCCACAACACACCACTCACGATACCAACAGCCACACCCCTATATCGAAACGACCAATCATTACACATGCCAATTCGGCAACGTTACCTACCACGAAGGTACAAGTCTAATCCTAACAAGATTATGCGCTATGCCCATCGCAAAATACCATGTTAAACACATACTATACCTAGTATTTATCTCATACTTCACATCCTCCCGAGGAGTTCCCGCGACAGTAGACTAACATCGCTTTCACACACATAAGAATCAATTAGATAACACTAATGAAATTTCAAACACCCGGTAAGTATAACTGTTCTCGCCCCCTTGTACTACTGATTAAGATACGCATCCCTCAGTAATCCTTTCAAATTTGAGAACATGGCTCATCAGCCCTCACTTTTCCCAAACCAAAACATACGCATAAGAATGCATTATTACCAAAAATTTTATGGTCTCACAACAACCTATTATATTAATAAAACTTTTAGAGCTACAGCATGTTCCAATCCACCCAATCCAAGGATATTAACAAGCCAAGCATATGTATATAGATAAATAAACAGTTTAGATGTTTCAACACTCCCAAAACACATTGGTTACACAACAGAACCCAATGGCCACAAAACGATAATTCACCGGTTACAAAATGGATTAGTCAAAACAAAACCAACCCCTCGGTATTACCACTACTGCCGTCCCTCGCTGGACCGCCAAAATTGGTCATCCCCAAACACAAGATAACCTATGAGCTTACTAGCCACGGACAAGAACTACTAATGTGCCCCGACTAGCCACATCTGGAACAACTGCGGACTTCTCCAAGTGGGGCTTATGAACTCGGCTCTCTTGAGGCCCTCGAGGTCTGACCTGACTGTCCCCCAAAACAGTATTGGTCCTATCCAGTCGGATAAGGCTGGACCCGACTAGGTTGCAAAACTCCCAAAGAAGCCCCCGGCTGGGTACAGAAACGTTTAAGATGACCCTGCTGCTTACACACCCAGCAAGCAAGTGGATCCCGAATAAGCGACTGGTGCAAAGTCTGAGCTGGTGGGGATCCCAACGACTGCTTCCCCACTAAACATTCATTCGGCCCAAAACCTGGCTGGCTAGAAGATCCTGGTGGTGCAACTACTGGTTGAACTGCTAACCCTGCCCCCTTCCTCTGTGGGCAAACCGAAACCTTGTGGCCCAGCAGACCACATCTGAAACAAATAACACCCCTCTGTTTACTTTCTCCCGAACCCAAATCCGACACTGGAAGGGTAGTTCTAGCCCGACCTCCCTGTTGCGAGTTTAAACCCCTCTGCCTCTTAAAAGGCCTACCAACACCCTGAGTCACAGGAGTCGCCGAGATGGCTTCCTCCCCACTCTGCCCCATTGCTAGCACCGCAGCCTCTACATGGGCAGCCGCCTCAACAAGCACACTATAACTTCTATGCCAAGACCCCGCTATTCTTACACGGATGTCATCACGCAGCTTACTCTCAAACTCGAAACAACGCAATTCCTCCGTCTCCACCAATTCTGGAGCAAACCTCGACAGGTTAGCAAACCATCTTTCAAACCGCACCAAAGGTGTAGTACCTTGGCGTAACTCCACAAACTGTTTCCGCAACTCTTCCCGAGCGGAAGGAGGGAAATCACAACTTCCTCGCCTAGGCATCCTAGTAACAGTAACAAAGGATATCAGCACCTTCATAAATGTGGCGAAACTAAACGCTCGCGTCCTAATGCATGGACAACTGTAATTCATTCCACGTAAGCACATAAACACATAAGCACTTACGAATTTCATTTCCGGATAATGATAGTCCTGAGGCTTTCCACATAAACACTAGAGTTCCAGTTAGAAATAGCATTGATCAGGTGCCTTTCCAACAGGACTCCTAGAAACCCAAGGATCCAATTAACATCCTAGAAACCAAATCCCATACCCAAATAGTCACATAAACATGTTATCACATAAGCACATAACATTACATCTAAATCGCTAACAAGCGAGACAAACCCATTGTGATCCTAATCACTTCCCACGTACCCAAAGTATTCGAACCCGGTACGCTCTAATACCAAGTTGTAACGCCCTCAAAATAATAACATTAAACCCATCAATCTATTCCACAGAGTAATTCTTTACAAGAAACATTACATGTTAACAACAGATTCAAATGCCCTATGGGCTTATAGCTTTCCAAGTTAACACTTGGTTACAAAGAGGGGGGTACTAACTCGAATACACATTAAGCCCTTGGCTTGAGATTACATGTAACACAACAAAAGATAACAAAACCACAAACGTCTGCCAGCCTCTAGCCTCCCAAGCGATGTCCTTGGAGGTGGCATGCTTCATGTACCTGAAAATGGTGTCCCATGTAGGGTGAGCAACAGCCCAGTAGAAATACACTAAACCAACTATGAACAAAGACTAAAAGATTAATAGTAGATAGATGGTCAACACTTATATTTATTTACATCTTATTACAATTCCATGACAACCAAGTCTATGTTCCAATTCACTTTCCATTTCTTATTCAACATTGAGTTTGAAAACAAGGCTCAGTACTCTGGCCAAAACATTTGATGAATTATAGTTCATTACTAGAACACTGTCAAATTTCAGGATGGATACACATTTTGGCGCTGTATCAATAACACATGAACCACTTCCATATTTCTCAAATGATATACATTCAAATGCTATATCAATCCAACAACATCTCCACACTTCACAAACGATAATGATATACATTTTAGTGCTATATCAAATCAAACAAACATTTCAATAGATAAGCATATGAGCTATATCACGACTACACAGATAAGTATATGAGCTGTATCAACACTTCAACAGATAAGCATATGAGCTGTATCAACACTTCAACAGATAAGCATATGAGCTGTATCACTACTACAATGGGAGAGCATATGAGCTGCATCCCTGGGTCCATTCCCCATCTTCCCACAACCATTAACCGGTTTAGAGGTACATCCCCCATCTTCCCCTAAACCGTGGAGTACATCTCCCATCTCCTCCCATACACAAGCAATGCATATAAACATAGAATCATATACGCAATCAATCAATACATAAAATTAATGTATTCTATCAACCGTCTACACATAATGCATATAAACACATTGGTTATGTGCATAATCCATCAATACATAAAGTTAATGTATTCTATCAACCGTCATACTCTATGACACATCCAATTGATTAGTTTTAGTTTGCCTAATTATCATGCATTGTCTACAACAATCAAAACTACCCTCCACCGGTAGCCCAAGCAATTATTTCTAAACAAAAAATAAATGCGCAAACGGATAATATATCAACACTCCAACTAGGTGAGCAATAAATGATTCAACTACACCCTTTAGTGTCGTACATCCTCAATTTCAACATTCTCAATTCAATTCCTCATTTTCTTTAATTGATCATACACATTAATTAATTAAACCAATTAGGGCAAATAGCCATAATTCACAAAACAACCCTAAGGTCCCATTTCCATCAATGTTCCAACATTAATCTCATTTCTCTATGCCTAACTTGCATATAGGTTTATATAATTAAAACCCCAACTTTTGTAAAATTACACAAAGGCCCAAACTTTCCCAAAATTACCCAACAACCCCCCAACATATCAAAATGCTAAAATTCAAAGACAAAGTTCATAAGATAGAGTAGGTTATCCCTACATCGAAGTTAGAGCTCCAACGGGGATGAAGACCAAAACCCAACGTGCCCCAAACTCCAAACTTTTTGGATCAAAACGTAGCCCTCGACGATCAACACACTTTTTGTAAAGGCCAAAGGGTAGGAGAACACTCTAACTAGATCAACACTTGGAGAGAAGTTGTGTTTTAGTGAGAGAAGTTCTCAAATGGCTTTTTCGGAAAAGTAAGAGAGAAGAAGGATGTTGAAAAGTGATTCAAAAATGCCTTACAGCCAACTGATATACGACAGGTCCGCTCGAGCGGAAAACACAACGCTCGAGCGTAAAGAACAAAAATCTGATCCCGCTCGAGCGCAATAATGCCCGCTCGAGCGCCAAGACACAAAAGAAAAGCACATCCGCTCGAGCGTGAAAAACCAGTCCGCTCAAGCGCAATTTTCCCTCTCTCCCAGAACTTACACCAAAAAGCACTGTCCGCTCAAGCTCCAATAATCCCGCTCGAGCGCGACCCGCTCGAGCACAGGAAACCCGCTCGAGCGTAGAAAACCAACCTGCAGAAGTTTTGCAGGGCACCAAAATACTGGGAGTGGGCAATATCCGCTCGAGCGCTCCAATACCCGCTCGAGCGGAACGACCAAAACACAGAAACAAGGTTTTAGACCAAGGCTCAACCCACCTGCTCGAAACAAGCCCAACACATCCTAAAACTCAAGAAACGGAATCAAAGGATGACAATAAGATGGATACAACTACCAACTCCGCGGAACCAAGGTACGGAATACGACAAATACTGCAAGGGAAAACCGGGATCGCTATAGGTTGAGTACATCAAAATCGACGAAACTACTACAATTGTTTCCTTGAATTTTTTACTAGAACGATTGTTGTTATCTATGAAGGCATCTATTTAAGATCCCCAAATGAGGCAGATGTCGCCAGATTATTGGAAGAGGGAGAGCAACGTGGGTTTCCTAAAATGTTAGGGAGTTTGGATTGTATTGGAATAAATGTCCAACAGCCCAAGCCGATGCTTACATTAGATATGTGCACAAACCAATAGTTGTGCTCGAGGTAGTCGCCTCCTACGACTTGTAGATTTGGCATGCCTAACTCTCTTAATGATATTACTGTTCTTGACAGGTCGCCTTTATTTTCTCAATTAACTAAAGGATGTGCCCCTGCTGCCAACTATACCATCAACAATCACGCGTACACCATGGGATATTATCTTGCAGATGGTATCTATTCTCGTTGGGCAATGATTGTCAAAACAATATCTCAACCTCAAAGTTTAAAGAGACAACTATTTGTGAGGATGCAAGAGGCATGTCAGAAGGATGTCAAAAGGCATTTGGGAGTTCTCTAAGCACGTTTTAATATTGTTAGAGTTTCGACGAGAGGTTGGAGTGATGAGGATCTATACTACATCATGAAAATGTGCATTATTTAGCACAGTATAATCATTGAAGACTAGTGTGATATTCCTAAAAATCAATGTAGTCTAGCACTACTACAAACAGATACCATTAATACCCCATGTCAACTGTCACGCGATCCAAACCAAGAGTATGCTGAATTTATGTTCAATCAACAAAGGATTAGATCTACTGAAACCCACAATGCAATTCATAATGATCTAACTGAACACTTGTGGGTTTGTCATGGAGAGTTAGATTAAGTTTGTATTTTATCTCTTCGCTTCCTTTAATGTCTTTTCATTTTAATAAAATTGTCTTCATTTGCAACTTTATTATTGTCTTTATTTCAATAAGTTTGTATTTATTCATAAAAACATTGAAAAATTGAATAGATATTAAAAACTAAATTACATTGCAAAAGCAAATTACATTGGAACATAACAACTAAAAATTACATTGAAAAATAAATACTAAAAACTACATTAAAAAAAATGACATTGCAAAATGAAAAATACATTGTCCCCCAATTATTCATCAGAAGGTAGGAGAAAATAGTAATTTGGGTTGCTCACATGTGCGGACTACTTTGCGAAAATCTCATTCTTGCGCATTATGTAATAAGCTTTCATCTGAAGGTCCATATTAGAAATGTATGCAATCATTATGTAATGTTCTTCTTTTTTATCTCAAGTTCTTTCATCTTCTACAATGCTTGAACCCTTTTATCTTCTCTTTCAGCTTTTTTCATTTCTTTCTTAGTAAGGTATTGGTTAAGTGTTTCCAACAAATTGTTAACTTTGTGTACTTTAACTTCAACGACTTGACTTTTCCGAAGTAATTCTTTTGTAGATTAACCTATAGGCCTTTTACCCATTGCAGAGACACTACTATCACTAACACTTGGGTTATTACCAACACTTGGATTGTTACCTTCACTTGGACAGTTATTGTCTTGAAGAGAAATGCAATAATATATAGGGGAATCAGGGACTAAATGGGTAAATGGTGTATGTATCCTTGACTTGACTGTGTTCGTAAGAGCTACATTTTGCCACCTGATATTGTCTTGCAACACTTGCCAACAATGTTCAAAAGCAAAATATTTTTTTTCTATCTTGATGGTATAAAAGTTTTGATTGAAGTATCTGTATAGATAAAATATTAAATTAATTAATTAGTTAATTTTTTTACGATACAAAATAAAAAACTAACATAATAAATTTGTTAGACAATCTTCACTGTATTAAGAATAAATAATGTTTGTGTACTTAACAACAAACAAAAGAAATAAAGAAAGAAAAGAAGACTGTTTGATCACAAAAATCAAACTAGTAAAGAAAATAAAATAAAACAATAGATTCTTATTTTGTTACAAAAACAAAATCAGAATCTGATAAAAATAAATAAATAAAATAGAAAGTAAATTAATTACTAACCTTATGTATTTATTGAACAAAATTTTGATCAAATCCAGTGTTTAACACTGTGTCCTTAAGACAAATTCGTCCTCTCCACGGTGCTTTCAGATTGCGGTCATCTATCTCCCAGGATAAAATGATCAACTTCGAATAATAGCAGCACTACAAATTATTCGTACAACGAACACACTTTGTGTTTACAATTGTAGACTCCCCATTTTTGACCGACCTTAAGACTCAGACGTCACCGATTGAGCACTCAGTGATGTTGCATATTGTGCTCGTTCAGAAGTCTCAGAGTCGCGGCCGTGAGCCCTGCCTCCGGACTTCCGAACCCTCTTCTGTGCCTTGCCTCGATTTGCGAACCAGACTCGATTTTCTCTGTTTCTTTTCCTGAGGGGAGGGAGAGGTCCCGTAGACCATCTCTCAGTGGCCGTGGGCTACATTTCGTGGTCGTAGGCCATTTTTCCCATTTCGGAGCCCGGTTCCCGGTTTTCGAAGCCGTCAGGCCGTGTGCCTCGGTTCGGGACCGCCTAACCACCTCCGATTGCTCCGGTTTTTGGCATGCATCTCATTTACTCCCTTTTGAGGGACACTGAGGTCTGAGAGACCCACTTCGTTGTCGAATGCCACTTTCGGTGCTTAACAGCCTGTTTTCGGGACCCCGAACTGCGTGTTTTGGCCCCCGAACATTCGTTTTGCATTGGTTTTCGTTCATTTTTGGCAGGTACCTCTGTTTTATCACCAGGAAGGTCACAGAAGGGTGGGAGGCCAGTAATTGTCTCAGCAACCAGTTATATTCCTCCGGCGCCCTCCGACGCCCGTTTTTCTCACTTCCGAGCCAATGTTGACCACCCTAAGGCCACTTTCTTCAATCCCAAACCACATATTTGTGTTGTACACACATGGGAGGACCCTAAAAGTTTATGGCCGGCCAGTAATTCAACTTGGACCTTTTGAACCCCTCCTAAAAGTGGCTTGTTGTCTCTCCTATCTTACAGTTGCCAATTTCCAACCACAGGGTTTTGTTGAGGATACATGGGAGGACACCTTTTTGTGGTGGCCGGCCAAAAATTCCTCTGGACCATTTTGCCCCTTGGCCGGCCGGCCATAGGGGATGGTCGGCCGGCCACCTGCAGCTTTGATAACTGGCCGGCCAGCTTCCTTACAGGGAGTACATTACAGCTGTGCATTGTTTTCCCTCCAAAAACTGCATCCGGAGGGAACTCTTTTTGGAGGGAAAATTGATGCCAATTCCCTCCACTTTTTTCCCTCCATTTCTCCCCCATTCTTGTCCATATAGCTAGCCTCCCAGCTCTCTCTCAAGGGTTGGAAAAATTGTTTTGAGCATATACATACATATCTCCCTCTATCTCTCTCAAAAATCCCAAGTTCCACTTCATTTCTTCATCACCACCAAACACCACCACCACTACTCCATCTCGGCAGCTTGGAGGAGTTTTTCAGAGGCCAAGGGAGTTGCAATTTGGTCCAAGAAGCAACAAAAGGGTTGGTCTACAAGGGTAAGTCCATTTTCCCTCCTTTCTAGCTCTATTTTGCCTCATTTTTTTAGCCATCTTGCTTACTGTTTTGGGCTCCGACCCTAACTGAAAGGGTCATTTTTTTGAGTCATTCTTCATGATTGTTTAAGGGCTCAACCCTGTTTGAGCCCCCCATTGCGCACTTGTTTCAATACCCTCTTGTATGCCATTGTTTTGCATGATATTTTTAGCATGTGTGTAATCTGTTTTTGAGCATGATGTAAACTGTAGTTAGGCCTATTTTGAGCCCCTCTTCAACATTGAAGAAGGGCTCAACCTTGTTTGGGACCTCCATGTATCACTTGCTTCATCACCCCTCTTTGGTCCCTATTTTTGCATGCTTTGTTAGCTCACCTTGCTTCTGTTTTGAGGCCATGATCAGAACTAAAAGTGGCCATATTTTGACCTTCTTGGCATGTTTCATTAAGGGTCTTTGGCTGTTTGAGGAATTTTTTGTACACTTCATGTTATACCCCTTTGTTGGCCTATATCTTGCATTGCATTTTGAGCATGTTTGTATACTGATTTGGGGCTTGTAATCTACTGTAAATGTTCATATTTTTGGTCCCTCTTCAGTGTTGTAGAAGGGTATTTTCCTGTTTCGGCTTTGCATCTACCACTTGCTTCATTGCCTCCCTTGCGGAGCCATTTTTGTATGCCATTTTAGCCCTACTTGTGCTTACGGTTTGGCCATGTTTTGTACTGTAAAAATGCTAGTTTTGGGGCTGCCTAGCTTCTTTCTTCACACTTCATGTACGAATCACGCATGCATTGCATAGCTATAGGCCATTTCATGTGCTTAATTCCATGTTTCGGGACTCGTTCCTTGCATCGGGTTTTATTTCGCCATGTTTCGGGGCTGTTTTGCCCCTCATTTTGCCACTGATTTTTGCATGTTTGCATACCATATTCCATGTCTTTGCCATGTCTCATTAGAGTGGCATTTCGGTGCCTGAGGGTCCGTCCTCGGTTTGCGTGCACGCGGGCACGCATTTCGAGTTGTCTTGTTTTCATCTGATGGCCTCCTATGTGAGTGTGGCTGAGGTCCATGTTGGTGTAAGCCCATATTGCATTGCGTATGCCATTTCATCCATAGCATTGTGTATGCTCGGTTGTGTATTACCTCGTGTAGCGTGTATGCCATTCCATAACATTGTGTATGTTAGGATTGTATCTTAGTTGCATTTCATGCATGTCATGCATATTGCATTGTGTTCGGGATAGGAGTTAGCCCGGGCACGGGAAACGAGGTACGTTCCGTACTCCGAGTGACGGAACGTGTCTCAATTCCTAAATCGCCGACACTCCGGATTATCAAGGATGGAGTTAGGTTTTGTTGTAGTGTTCATATGCATTCATTTCATATTGAGTCGTGCAATTCGACTCCTCGGCCATCATGCATCGATATGCGTGATTGGTGGCACGAGGATCGAGACATGCATACATTTGTGAAAATACATTGCTATGCCCCTTTCCTGCTCTCTGTTGCAGCAATCAAGAATCAGCGGTCTTCCGAGGCTTGGCGCGCTTTTCAAGAATCATTGCAAAACAGAGGCTAATTGGGGCATCCAGTGGATTTCCGCGAAGGCAGCCCAAACATACATCATTCATCAGAATCAAGGCAGTCCTGGCTTGCATGCCAGTTTTACAATTTTCTTAGTTAATTTGTTAATTAATTAGGAATTTGTACATTATTTGGACTGTATTATTTGGACTGTACTATTCTTTATTCGGGACTGTATATTTATTCGGACCCTCTGCGCGAGGGCATAATTGTAATAAGTGTGGGTGAGTGTGATGTATGTCTTCCAACCCCACGTCTTTCTTCCCTTTTATTTACCTGCTTATGATGGTTAGATTAGGGCATATTTCAATTAGCATACAGTATGACAGCATGTTTGCATCATTCATCTGTTTTGCACGCACCGGGCTCGGCGCATCATACAAACTGCATTTGTATTTCAATTCAAATTGAATACGTGTTAGTTGTAGCATTCCATATGCCATGTTTAGAATAGCCGAGCCTGCTATAGTTGCATTTTTGCATGTGTTGCATTAGGCATTTCTGTATATTAGGATCATGCATGATTTCTAATGAGCTTCTGTTTTGGCTTGGAGTACTCGGTGAGTTTTATGCTTTAGCATCCTTGCATGCGTGTGAGTGACTGCCATGAATAGCATGCTTACCATGAGGCTATGTGCTTATGTGATATAACTGCCTTGAATGCCTGTGGGTGGAGGTTGGGTTATTTGGATTGGAACAATTCATCAAATGTTTGTTTTAAGCCCACTAGATAGTGGCAAAATCATGTTTTCTAAGCCCACCCAGGGTGGCAAATCACGTCTTAGCCTACCTGCGGGTAGCACCATCAAACCATTTTCAAAAAAACAAACATGAAATGTTTTGTTCCAATTCAGGCGACCAGTCTATACTTGTATGCTGTGCGCATCACATAGTAACCTAGGCTAATAACCGGAATAAGAACACACAATGTTTTCAAAAATAGATATCATGGTTAGTAGAGGCCGGTCTTTGACGGGCGAGCGGGGGTGCTCACGAAGTGACCTTCCCCAATCGTACCCAAGTTCCCGAGCCGAGGCAACTTTGGTGATGACGGACACGTGGCCTTTGGCACCGAGTCAGGGTTTCCTAAATTTCCCATTAAAAAAAACATTTAGGTGGCGACTCTGTATCTGGCAAAGCAGTCCATGTTTGGCACTTCTTTTCAAAAAATCTGTTTTCAAAATCGATTTGCCGGATTTGGACTCTTTGGTTCAAGATTAAGAACCGTGACATTTGAGTCCTTGAACTGTAGTGACCCCAATATGAACGGAACGGGACTTAACCCTCCCGGGGCGTTCGGGGACGTCTACAGTTTCTGGCGACTCTGCTGGGGATTTAGAGAACTTGACTCGAACTCATGATATCTGGTTTTGACTACACTTGTGTGTTTCTTTGCATTGCATTTGCATTGGTGCGCCTAGGACACCGTGTTTGCCATCTGCTATTCCTGAACGGTTTGCCGGAGGCTTGTCTTGTCAAGGCATGACCATAAGGCTGACCGGTTGTGGGCTCTGCCAGTATGGGAACACAAACCCCGGTTTTACCGGGGCACCCTTTTTGACCATTCGACCTAGTGCATATTCGGATCCATAGTGACCATTCCAAACTAGGACAGGTTGCTTACCCGTTTATAGGTTGTTTGAAACCGCTGCGTGCGTAGTGAAACCCTAGCTCCTGACAAAATAGGACAGGGAAACCCTACCCCAACATAGGGGTGTTTTGGCTCTCACTTATCTGTTATGTGCTTTAGAGTGCGTCTCTACAGGAATGCATGTATCAGTGTATGAGTTTGGGCATCAGGCCTGCGGGCATCAGTCAGTATTTGAGAATCAGTTATCTGCGGGTATCCGATTCAGTTTTGGGACAGTGATTCAGGGTATTGATCAGTGTTTGAGGACAGTGTGTATTCAGCTTTTCAACTGTGTGTTGTATGCCCAGCCGTGTGTTGTGTATTTAATTTAAGCTGTTATGCTGTCCGTTTATCTGGTTATTTATTTCCTTTTTGCTTTATTTATCTTTTGCTAGGGGCAGTTTTTAGCACAATTGCTTCCAACCAGAAGATATTCCCCAAGCACTTTGGACACGAGGTCGCCGACTCAATCGATCTGAGGATCTGGTTGACGGACATCCAGTGTTCCACTCCCTACCCCCAGTTGTTAGAAGAAGGCCAAGGAGGCGCAGTGTGTCAGAGCAGGGATTACCGGGACAGCGGGCTACTTTAGCAGCAAACAGTCAGGTTGGGATTTCTGTTTCCGCCATAGAGATACACTTACCGGTCAGTCAGCTGGACCAACAGAATATGGCCGGGATAGAGGAAATGATGCGTCAAATGCAAGAGAGCATGAGACAGATGCAGGAGGATGCCATCCGCCAAGCGGAATTTTCTAAGCAACAGGCCACAGTCATGGCCCAGCAGGCCGAGCTAATCACTAGGCTGCAACAGCAGAATGCGGCATCTGCTTCACATCAAGCTCCTCCTCCAGGGGCCCCATTGCCCGAGCAGGCACCTACTGTTCAGAATACCCTACCAAACACCCAGAACACCTTACCCAATGTCCAGAATATTCAGGAGGACACGAACCTTCCAACGGGGCCGGCTCCGCCCCCACTTCCGCCTCAACTGTCCAAGACCCATACACCTGCCAACCATCCGGACTCTCCCTTCGAGTTCGAGATAGACCATACAGCTCTGAAACTGAGCAAGCTTGAGAAGCTTTTCAAGAAGTCACAAGGGGTGAAGGCAATTCCGGACATCGAAGATGGGTACACCGATGTAGCCGTAACATTGCCAGACAGATTTAAGATGCCGCAAATTGACCGCTTCGACGGGTCCGGAGACCCCATGGTCCATCTTCGGCTATTCTCAGACATCCTGCGGCCAATGGGCCTAACCCGACCACAAAAGCTTTCCCTGTTTGGCCGAACTTTGTCGGGTGTGGCAGCCATCTGGTACGCGAAGTTAGAAGATGAGGTGAAAAGAAGCTGGGATGAAATGGCTGAGGCCTTTGTTGCACAGTACTCGTACAATACACAGATCGAGATCACAACTCGTGATCTCGAAACAACGAGGCAGGAACCCAAGGAGACTTTTCCAGACTTCGTAACTCGATGGAGGGCGAAGGCATCGATGATGACCTTGAGGCCTACAGACAAAGATCAAATTAGGATGATTGTGCGCAATCTCCAACCAAAGTTGATGCAGAAGATGATTGTACTCTTCCTTCCCACCTTCTCAGATTTACACGAGATGGGGGTACAGATCGAGGATGCATGAAACAAGGTCTGATCGACCAGGATAGGGAGCAACCCAGAAGGACTTTCAACCGTAACAACAACGCAGGCCCGAGTGGCGCTGCAACTGCACGAGCTTCAGAAGTGAGCACGGTCACCACCACTCCCCCTCCCCCAAGACCCACGACAGCTACGCCTTTCTTTGGCGCATCTGGAAGCAATACCCAAAACACCAAATATCAACCCAGAGGCCAAAGAACTTTCACCCCCTATATATGCCCCTGTCCAAAGTTCTGGGGGTGTTAATCAGAAAGAAGCATTTGACGCCCCTAGAGCCGAGGCCACTGCCAAACCCACTCCCTCCCTCTCATGACCCGGCAAAATACTGCGCGTATCACCAACAGCATGGTCATGACACCGACCGTTGCTTTAGATTGCGTCATGAGATCCAAGATCTTATTGACAAGCAGGTGATCGCGCCTCCCGACAAACCCAACGTCACAACAAATCCTCTCCCACCACATAACCAAGCCCCTCCTCCCAACAGAATCAACTTCATCCAAACTGGGGTCGTGTCTTACGATCCTAGTATCTATATCACCCCATCCCACCTACCTAAGCCGGAGGTGATCCTTCCTGTCTGCACTGACTTGTGCATGATGGACATCTCCACAACCCGATCTGAGCCGATGGTGGTGACCACCGAAGATGGGACAGGGCAGATTTCAGAAGAAAGTGGGGTTGCTGAGTCTGAGATTGAACAGTCTGGGAATCTTGCTGAAGGAGCCTATGATCCAAGTGAATACATCCAGTCAGTGGGCCAGTCTGAGCCGAGTGCAGGGCTGCCAGAAAGAGCAGAGTTATGTGTGATTCAGGGGGACAGATTTGAATGGGGAACAAATGATCTAACAGCTGTGGGAGAGGACTTTGCCAACCTCCAGTTCTTCAGTGACCAAGAATCAGGGATGCAGCAATCAACTGGTTCGAATATGAGGAGTCGGCAGAAGTTACGGATGGTTAGATGATCAACCAGACGTTGTAGAATATCAACCAGAACAGGGCCCGGCAGGGGCGAGAGTATCAATGGTGGCCGGAAGGGCCGAGAGTCAGAATACACCGCCGGAGAGCGCCGGCACTAAGAATTTCGCTCAAATTTGGGGATTGTAAATGCAGGGAATATTGAACCAACCAGCTGTACTGACGCAGTTGGAACAACAAAGATTTGAGGATTCCGAGAGAATCAGAAAAGCTAAGGCCCATGTGGGGGTCGAGAGTGCTGTGTGCACGGAACAGGAAATGCTGCGGGCATAAAGACTGAAGGTACTGCGAGTACGATCATACCGGAGCCGGACAGATGTCTGTCGGCTGCCGACGGAATGTGGTGGGAAGACGATGACTTATGTCTTGCCCACACAGATGAGGACTGGGGAGGTAACCAACCAGATGATACCTGGTATATTGACGAGGTCGCTCATATGACAAGAAGTGGGCGGTATTTCAAGCCCCAACACTTAGACCAACCTGAGGCGTCTGGGAAAGACAAAGAAGCTGAGAAACAGAGAGAGAAACAGATTGAAGAAGAAGCTGTGCTCAAGCAATTGAAGAAGATACAAGCAGACATCTCCATCTGGGGACTGCTTATGGCATCGAGGGTGCACAGACAGGCCGTCCTATCTGCCATGGACAAGGCCAAACTCTCTATAGACACTACACCAGAGCAGCTGGTTGGGCTGGTTTTTCCGGGAGGAGGTTCCCCGGCATTAACCTTTTCAGACAAGGAATTACCGCCTGAGGGCACAAACCATAACAAACCCCTCTACGTTTCCGTGGAATGTAGAGATAAGTGGATACCGGTGGTACTTGTTGATACCGGGTCCGCCATCAATGTCTGCCCAGCCAGAACAGCGTATGCAGTTGGGTTGAAGCCCGCGGACTTCACACCAACTACTCAGGTGATCAGAGCATACGATAATACGAGCAGGGAAGTGATGGGGACTGTCAAGATTCAAACTAAGGTTGGTCCAGGACAACACGACATCGAATTTCATGTCTTGGACGTTCCCGCAACCTTCAACCTACTCTTGGGGCGGCCGTGGCTGCACCAAGTGAAGGCAGTCTCTTCCACTCTACATCAGATGGTGAAATACCCCTACGGAAATGGAGTAGCCATTGTGTTCGGGAACTCATCAATCCATCCGCCTCCGGAGGTATCTACGCCAGTCCTGGAAATCGAGCATGGCACAGAAGGACGTATTCTTATCAGGATTCACTTTGGCTGAGGCCCGGGTAGTACAGAATATTATGGCTGTGAATGAGGGGTGTACGTCAGTGCTCAATCCGTCTACCTCATGAACAAGCTACAACACATCCCCGGGATGGGATTGGAAGGAGCGGCCGAAAAGGCGTCGCAGCATTGGCCGAAGTGCCACATAACCCTCATACCTTTGGCTTGGGTTATCTGCCCACCAAAGAGGACTGGGTGAGGAAGGGAAAAGAAATGGCCGGAAGAGCCAAAGCGGAAGAAGGCGGGGAAGCCTTTTGACTTAATACACAGGCCCATTCAGGGTACCCTGAACGGACGCTTCGTCCGGGAGGGGGAGGACTTTCCATTTTGTGGCTTCCCCGAGCCGTGGCTAAACGCAGGGAGAAGAAGCGCGTCCCAGGCTTCGAGATCTTCTTTGACCTGCAACTATCCGGGGATGACGTTGCCACAGAGCAGACAGACCCACCAGCTGAGGCTGAGCAGTGTAAAGCAGGGGATCCTGAGGGCACAGAATTGAATATGGGGGTAGCGCTGGCATGTCTACTCTCTGATCCTCCGATCGACCATGAGTGCTTGGGGGATAACTTCGCGGTTTCCATGATTGGGGATGAAACGGCTGCGAGCCAACCAGCAGCTATCTTGGATGCATCTATCGCACCCTCTCTCACTTGGCAATACGAGGAGGGATTTTTGTCCAGCAGCACCGGGTCAGGTAGTGAGCCGGAATCTGATTCCACCGAGTCTTGTGAGTCGGAATCAGGTTCCAGCTCGACTGAGTCTGAGTCTGGTACTCCTGGGGATGTTAACCCGGATGCCACAGTCCTGTCTAGGTCGTCTTTTTCCTTTTCATTTGAGTCTGTTGTAAATGAATCGGACGATTTGGATGAACTTAATGAGAAATCAGGTGACTGTGGTTTCTGAGTATTTTTTGTGCCCTTGATTTATTGCATTAATTCAGACTTTCAAAACTTTGATGAAAACGACGAGGACGAAGTTCCTCCGGTTTTGCAACGTTTAATTGAGCAAGAGCAAGAGAGATTTGTCAAACCTTTAATGGATGAAATCACTACCGTGAACATTGGTACTGAGGAGGACCCGCGGCTGGTCCAGATCGGGTCCACGTTGTCTTCGGAGGAACGCGAGCGCTTAGTCGCTTTATTAAAAGATTTCAAAGATGTTTTCGCGTGGTCCTACGAAGACATGCCTGGAATCGATCCTGAGATTGTACAGCATCGGATCCCCCTTGACCCCGAGGCCCGACCTGTCAAACAGAAACTCAGAAGGATCCGCCCGGATTGGGCTCTCAAGATTAAGGAAGAGGTCACCAAGCAAATCGACGCAGGCTTCCTGCTGGTATCAGAGTACCCGACTTGGTTGGCCAACATTGTTCCGGTGCTGAAGAAAGATGGTAGGATCCGGGTGTGTGTGGATTTCAGGGATTTGAACAAAGCTAGTCCGAAGGACGACTTCCCTTTACCGCATATCGATGAGTTGGTGGATTTCACAGCAGGGCATGCTTTGCTCTCATTCATGGATGGCTTCTCCAGGCTACAACCAGATAGTGATGGCGCCAGAAGACCGGGAAAAGACTGCATTCACCACCCCGTGGGGGACGTATTGCTACAGGGTAATGCCGTTTGGGTTGAAAAACGCTGGAGCTACTTATCAACGGGCCGCAACCACAATATTACACGACATGATCCACAAAGAGGTTGAGGTGTACGTGGACGACATGATTGTCAAGTCCAAAGAAAGAGAGGGCCACTACACCGCCTTGCATAAGTTTTCAAAGGATCAGGGAATTCGGTTGCGGCTAAATCCTCAGAAATGTACATTCGGTGTTACAGCGGGAAAAATGCTGGGGTTTCTGATCACACAGGAGGCATCGAAGTCGACCCTTCCAAAATCAAGGCCATCCTAGAATGCCCCCACCAAGGACTGAAAAGGAGGTGCGAGGCTTTCTGGGTAAAGTGCAATTCATAAGACGGTTTATCTCAAAATTAACCTTAACTTGTGAACCACTTTTTGGTCTCCTGAAGAAAGGCAAGAAATTCCAATGGGACGGCCGATGTCAAGCTGCATTTGAACAGATTAAAGAATATTTACAGAACCCGCCCGTGTTGTCACCGCCAGAACCAGGGAAACCGTTGATTTTGTATCTGTCAGTAACTGAAACTACAATGGGCTGCATGCTTGCACAAGAATCAGAAGACAAGGTGGAGAGAGCCATCTACTATCTCAGCAAGAAGATGCTGGAGTATGAGACCCGCTACACTCTGGAAAAGGCTTGCTTAGCTTTGGTATGGGCTACCAGGAAGCTGCGGCACTACCTGTTAGCTCACTCTGTAATGTTGGTTTCACGACTTGATCCCATCAAATATCTTTTCGAGAAACCAGCACTTACAGGTAGGCTAGCTCGTTGGTTGCTGTTGCTCTCCGAATTTGATCTCACGTACGTGACACGCAAGTCAGAAAGGAAGAGCAGTGGCAGAGTTCCTTGCCGACCACCCGGTTGAGGGGGATGAAAGCAGTTGAGTACCTGTTCCCAGATGAATCAATTCTGCATATCGACGATGAACTTGGACGATGTACTTTGACGAGAGCGTCAAATCAATACGGGTATGGGATAGGAGTGTTGCTGATAGCACCCGACAATTCCCGTATCCCTCTAGCCTTCAAACTCCGATTCAAAGTCTCGAACAATGAAGCAGAATATGAGGCGTGCATTGCTGGTCTAGAAGCAGCCCTGGAACTAGGGGCAAGACGGTTGGACGTCATTGGGGACTCGAACCTTGTTGTGTCTCAAGCTAAAGGAGACTGGAAAGTAAAAGAGGAAAAGATGATGATGTATCACCAGACCTTGGATTTGCTGATTCCTCGGTTTGAGAAGCTAAGTTTTACTCATCTACTAAGAGAGAACAACAGGTTCGCAGATTCTTTAGCAACTCTATCTTCTATGATAGACATCCCGTGTGGAGTCCGGATGCGTCCAGTCATCATCGACCAGAAATTTGCACCTGCCTACGAGTCGATTGCCGCCATAGATGAAGTTCAGGACGAAAACCCCTGGTATTACGACATCTGGAACTTCTTGGAGAAAGAAGCATACCCGCCAGGGGTAAATGCCAAAGACAAAAGGGCAATCAGGAGAATGGCAGTTCAGTTCATCATCTGCGGGGGTAAACTGTATAAAAGGGGTCATCTGGGAATGCATAAACTGTGCGTTGATGCCGAAGAGTCAAAGCGTCTGATGGAAGCCATCCACGGGGGAGAATGTGGTGCGCACATGAATGGGGTAATGTTGGCACGGAAGATCCTCAGACAGGGTTATTACTGGTCCACCATGGAGGAGGATTGTATTGGTTTCGTCCGGCGATGCCACAAATGTCAGATTCATGCAAATCGCATGAACATTCCGCCGTCAAAGCTGTACAACATGACTTCGCCATGGCCATTTTCAGTCTGGGGAATTGATGGAATCGGAGCAGTTACGCCAAAGGTCGAATGGGCATGAGGCATGAGTTCATCTTGGTAGCGATAGATTATTTCAAAGTGGGTTGAGGCCCAATCTTATGCGGTGTTGAAGGCTTCGCACGTCGCAAAATTTATCAGAAACAACATCATCTGTCGCTACGGGGTCCCAAACGAAATAATTTCAGACAATGGTTCCCACTTCAAGAAGGAGGTGATTGATTTGTTGGAGAAATACAATGTGGCTTTTCATAAGTCGTCTACCTATCGGCCGCAACCAACGGAGCGGTTGAGGCCGCCAACAAGAATATCAAGCACATACTGCAGAAAGATGGTGGAAACCTACCGGGACTGGCCAGATAAGCTGCCGTTCGCTCTGTGGGGCTACCGGACTTCAATCAGAACTTCTACTGGGGCGACTCCGTATTCTCTGGTTTATGGGATGGAGGCCGTTCTACCTATTGAGATTGAGGTTCCGTCATTACGAGTATTGGCCGAGTGTCAAATAGCCGAGGCAGACTGGCAACAGAGCAGATTTGAGGAACTCATGCTTTTCGATGAAAGAAGACTGAAAGCGCTGTACACATTCAAGGTTATCAACGCAGAATTGCCCGGGCTTTCAACAAGAAGGTTAAGTCCAGGAATTTAAAAGAAGAGAGATTTGGTGCTCAAAGACAACCGAGCTCCCATCCACGACCCAAGGGGCAAGTTCAGACCTAATTGGACTGGTCCCTACATCATCAAGTCAATCTGGTCAGGTGGAGCTGTGGTTCTGATGGATCTAGATGGCTTAGAGTTTTCCCAACCGATCAACATGGACAAGTTGAAGAAATACTACCCTTGAGAGGCTCGCTAGGCCGAAAACCCGAAAGGGCGACCTAGGCAAAACTCAGAGCACAGAAAATTTGAAATTATAAAAACTGAGCTCGCAAGGTTGAAAACCGCAAAGGGCGGCCTTGGCAAAAGTTAGAGCGCAAAAGGAGAGTGAAAATACCCGAGCGAGCGAACCTAAGCCTGAACTACGTAAGGCTTGATTCCCATCTTTGGGATACGTAGGCAGCTTCATTCTGAAGTTCAGCCACAACCTTTTCCCCGATCAACTTTGTCCATATTGATCATCTCAGTCATCTTTGTCCATCAGCATTCATCGTGATCTCCGGTACAGTGCTATTCAGACTAGGGGCAACTTTCCGTTGCCACACGATGCCGCGGCGCCATTCAAACTAGGGGCAACTTTCCAGTTGCTAGGATCCGGGGTTGTGCATCTCAGTGACAGATCTCAGGCGTGTCCAGTTCTGATCCATATCGAAAATAGTTTTGAAAAGTTTTAATAAAAGTTGACTTTGTTCAAATTAATCTTTTCACAACTAAGACCATTTTTGGACCAAAGCGGAAAATTTTCAGTACCACAACCTTCAATTTCATTGATTTCAAAACAGAGTTCTCCTGCTCTTGCATACAATTGAAGTTGCTTTTTATTACACTCATAATGAAAACTTGAAAGTACTAATAAAGCAATAAATCTGGGGCATAGTCAAGTCAGGTGTCCCTGCGCCCCCTCCAGAGCTAGTTGAAGCCTCTGATGCCAAGCTGGGCCGGTCTGTGCCTCCTCATTGAGCCAATCCCAGCACTCGTCAGACAAAGTGCAGTGTTGAAAGTAGGGGCGGGGGCCAGGAGTTCTCTAGTCCTCCATGCCGTGGCATATCGGGCAAGTTGTGCGCCTCGGACCGGGGGAAAGCAGCCGGATACTCAATCCCCTCTGGTGGGCAAGTCTGATCATGACCAAACTGACGCAGGAACCGGAACGGAAAGTAGAATACACAGTGGGTCAGACCAATCAACTGAATCCCGATCAGCCGAGCGAGACATGCTATAACCCATTGCTGGGAGATTGAGCCAAGGGCAGCGCCAAGCAATGCGATCTGCAAACAAGTTGCACATCCAGTCAAACCACCACCTTTCATCAGGAACATCAACTAAGTGTTGGCGAAAGAAGTAGCCGCGGGCTAAGTAGGCTGGACAAGAGTCCACAACCTGCAATTTATGCATCAACCATACCTGGGGAGGGATGAAAAACGAGAGAATAAAGAATAGAGAGATGTGCGATGAGAGAAAAGTAAGAAAAGGGTTTTGTGAGAAAAACCGAGCCTGAGGTCCGAGTGATGTGAGCAAATATATATGTGAGATTGGGTGGGAAACATTACCTGTAGCATAGTGGACTCCCTGCAAATCTGGTCGTCTCCCGGCGATAGAAAGCATCCAAGCCCATCAGCGTCTCGGCCAGTGTCATAGCAATACAGCTCTTTCCTTCTCTCAAGCCGTGAGCAACTTCAACCAGACGGATGCTAGATCCACCAAGTCCTGAAGTGAGCAGAAAGTGGGATAGCATACACAAGCAAAGGGCGTGTTGCCGAAAGCCTTGCCAATAATGGTTGCCGCGGTCGCCAGCATCAGAAAAGCGATGGATCAAGCCGAGAACGTCCAGTTCCCCGTTGGCAGAGCAGAGACCGAGCATCATGAATGGTGAGCCACACATTTCCCCTAAAGCTTGGGCGTGGCCAAAGCGAAATTGAGGCAGAATTTCTTCACAGCGTTCAGATTCCATCAAAACCTGAAAATCTTCGAAAGTTGGACATACCTCTTGCCCGCCGAAGCTGAAAACATGCGTCACTGGGTTCCAAAACCTCGCCGCGGCATGAAGGAAGGGAAAGTGCAGCGGAGTGCGGCTCAGTGGGAATAGTGTATTCAAGCCGAAACCTCGGAAATTCAACTTTTCCGAGCCATCTAGAGAAGAGATCCAAGATGTGAGATTTTCTGTGAGAAATGCCTCCATTTTTTGTGCAAAGCAGTGATGAAATGAATGAGTCCCAAAGTTGGAGCTTTTATAGGGATGGAA